>SZWC01000881.1:119692-135561 GCA_023375785.1 Penium margaritaceum | reverse complement strand
TATATATATATCTATATCTATATCTATATCTATATCTATATCTATATCTATATCTATATCTATATCTATATCTATATCTATATCTATATCTATATCTATATGTATATCTATATCTATATTTATATTTGTATCCATATCTTTATCTATATCTATATCTATATCTATATCTGTATCTATATCTATATCTATATCTATATCCATATCTATATCTATATCTATATCTATATCTATATCTATATCTATATCTATATCTATATCTATATCTATATCTATATCTATATCTATATCTATATCTACATCTATATCTATATCTATATCTATGTCTATATCTATATCTATATCTATATCTATATCTATTTCTATGTATATATATCTTTATCTATATCTATATCTATATCTATATCTATATCTATATCAATAATAATATCAATATCAATTTCTAAATTTATATCCATATGTACACATATTTGTATAAATACATGTATACCTCTATCTTTACCAAGATCTATATATATACATTTGTGCTGTTATCTATATGTATGCATATATATATATATATCTATATGAATGTATATATTCAGGATATACCTTGTATAACATGGGTGGTTTTTTGCAAAATTGAGTGTTTTTTTGCCTTCATGATAAATTTAGGTCAATCCAAGATAAGGGTATCTGGTGTCCATCTTCCATCTACATTTATGTTTTGTGAACATTTCCCTCAGTTTTCAGTTCAATTTCATCCCGAATCTTAGCTATCTGTTTAGATTCCCCGCAAAAGTTTAAGATTTGTCCGAAAAGTATGGTAACGGCCATAAGCACTAGATGAACTATGGGGATGTTTTAAAACCAATTTTTTTGAATTTGAATGAATCAATGGGAACTCGTGGGAAACAAGGGCCTTGCCGACGCCATGGCTAGTAATATCATTCTTACAGGTTTTCGGGTTACAAGGCACAAAGTTAATGACTCCTCACAGGCTTGAAAGTGTGCGTAAAAATTCGACGACAACTACTTGTGACCTAACGCGATGTTGGGGTCTGGTGCGCAAAAGACGTCAAGGTAGGCTCTCCAAGATAGCGGATAATGAAGATCTCTTCAACTCTCGTTGCCTCCCGGTTGAAGTGCACAACCTCTGTGTCCCATCGAGTCCTTAGAAGGGTAGCCACGATTACGAATCGACATTCATTTGTGCGAAGTGCTTCGAAGCCCATTTTCCTCTCGTCTTGCGAAACGGACAACAATGAGCGAGTGCGATGAAAATGTGGGCGAGTGGGCTTCGTTTCACAAACGTGTGGACAACAACAATATCGTGAAGGTTGAATGATGATGTCAACAAAAGAGCAGGTGGGATTGCCATTCCCACCCACCCCTTACCAGTTGTGGCCTAGGATGTGTTACAAAAGTTTCAAGAAAAAAAACTACGTTGTTTGCCACATGTAATGAAAATGCACTTATTCTTCAGAACCATCACGTATGAACAAAGACCCACAAGGTGATCGACGAGTGAGTATTGCCGAGGTGTGTTCTTCACCTCTTAGGGTGTGAACTCCTACATCAGTGGACACCCATGTTTTTAGTTACAGTGTGAAATAAGCATCAAATCAAAACAAGAAAACTATGAGTGTTTCCACCCTCTTTTCAGATGGACTCGAGCCGACGGTGTGCTATGGTGTATGTTTTCCGCCAACTGGCACGTGCGGTCAATGCCTAAGCCAACAATGATCGGCGGCAGTGTGCATGCCCCCACGCATTCTTTTCCGGATGACAACATGATTGTGAATATTATTGACCAGTGTGATTTCCTTTTACGATGCCAGTGCGAAAGCGTCATGATGCATCCGACTTTTGTTTTTTCGGCTGAGCGTGTTTTGGCCTGGTCAAGAGGGGTTGCAGAACTGATGGCGATCGCCCGTCCCTTGCACCGAGTAGGCTATGAGAGGTTGTAAGAAAACTGAGACATAAAGACATAGAAGCATGTCAAATGGTGTCATTCGTGATCAACTGGCTCTGTTACATCACCTCTTCCATCGGAGAAAATCACTCTAACATCACTCTTAATTTGACCATACTACTGCACGATCCCTTACCTTTTGTGCTGAATCAATTCGTTCCGCTACAAACGTATCTGGTCATCTTCGCTCAAGCCAAGCCTTGTGCGATTCACTATCCCAAGTGGTCAAAGGGAAAACTTCTACAGGGCGATGACGTGACTTACTACCATGATATTTTGCGATGTAAAGGAAGGGTATGCCTGGGAAGCTCCTGTTCCAAAGAAAAACTTCATAAGCATGTGACGGCAAGCGATGACCGCTTGTTTCATCCCGCGGTCCATCTGGTTTGTAGATTTAATTGACCTCAGAGGAAATCCTGAAGGTGTACGCAACCCTAATGGCCGTTGGGGTTTTGGAGCCTGTAGTGACGAAGTCACCGCGTGCTCTGGTGTAGCAAGGGGGTCATGCTGCTGTCCAGGATCTCTGATCCCAGCAAGCAAACCTTGTACTTCAATGTGTAGATGCAGAAGACTTGGATTGAAACTTGTAATTGAAAAAGACTATCAAGTACAAGTATGGTACAAGGAAACAGTGGTGAAACACAGCTCAGCTTAGTGCTCTGACACAACCTGCCCAAACCGAGGGCGCAACACTTTGCTAGCCCGTCAAGGCTGTCGTTGCAAGGGTCTCAGCACGGTCACCGTACTTTCAGGTGAAATGGCCTCCAGGTTGTCAGGGCAGCCTCCTCTCCACGCTGGCAGCCACTACCAGACTTACTGGGTCGTCAGAGGACTTCTGACCCCCCTAGCCAAGCTGGCAGAGTGTTGCCAGGCTTATTGGGTTGATAGAGGGGAGCTCCAACAGAGTCCTTCCAGACTTGATCAGCACTGCACAGGCAGAGCTGACGCCAGATACTAACTCTGGGCTCAACGCCTAGACACAGCTCCTGGCTAAGAGATGAGCAACGTCCAGAGAGGCAACCGTAGACAGGCTGCTTTCCAGTCTTGGGCGTAGTCTGGCCACCTCTTCTAGGTAGTCAGGCCTTCAGGTACTCAGGGGCGTCCACCAACCCAAGTTGGCACAAGGCTGCCAGGATTCATGGGTCTTCAGGCGAGAGAGCGTCTGTAGAGTCTAGGTCTGAGGTGATGTCTGGCAAAGAAGGACTACTGGTGCAATTGATAGAGCTGATGGAGTTGCTGTTGAGTTACTGGGGATACTGCTGGAGTTTCTGCTGGAGTTACTGGACTGAGTGAGTCCAGTCTGCTTTATACTAGGATCCTGGCAAGTTGACCAGTTACACTGTGCCCAGAGGAAGCTTCCTGCTGCAAGGTCGTAGCTTCCTCCTCAAGGAATCTTCCCGCTCCAAGGCACGCAGCATCCTCTTCAAGGAAGAGGATGCTGGGACTGCTTGCATGTGCTAATGCAAGCGGTACCAGCAGTCTAGTCAGGTGTAGCCCTACCCTGACTGGTCTGGGTCAAGTACCCAGCAGTGCTTGCTTGCACTATGCAGTTGCTGACCAAGCTGGGCCAGCAGGCATGCACAGCCTTGCTGTGCATGCAACACTCAAAGATCTAGGCTCCTTTCCCCCCTTGGACCTGGATGTCAGAATTAAATCTGGCCTGCACAGTAGAAATTCCTGGCCGAGCCGCACCCGGGTATTTACCGATAAAAATCCATAACTTCGCGTACAGACCTCCGATTGTCGATTTGACTATGCCATGTTGAAGCCATTGCTCAGCGTAGTTATCGCTCACTCTAACACTCCCCCTCGATAGGTGCGCTGATGAATGCGTAGACTGTCGCATTTTTTTTAGTGGAGAAATGAGTGATCGGTGGAGGTTTTAGCTGCCTGAAAAAAATTTGTCTGATGTCAGAAGAGTCTTCTGGGTTGCTCGTGGGTGTTCTCCGGCTGTTGGGAATTTTTAGGAAAAAATCGGGCTCAAATCGGTCGAGTATCGGCTTGGAAATGCTCGATATGAGCTTTCCTGGGTTTTGTCGGGGCCATTATCTGGTCAGAGCCGGTCGGGTGGAGCAGAAAAAATATTTTGGGTGAGGTTGGGTTCACCTGCCCACTCACCACCAAGGTTGCTTCATGTAGAAGAAACCTCCCACAGCCAAAGCCATCGTGTCACTCATGCACGGGCTTGGCTGTGCAGTGGAAGACTTCAGGAGCTTCCACTGACGAGGCGCTTGCGAGGCGGGGCTGCTGTTGGGACCACCTGCTTGGACCGCCAACCTGCTACAGCCACCTTGGCCTACGAGTATAAAACCCCGCTGCCAGTCTCATTTTCTTGATATTGTAGCCTTCTGCTCCCCCTGTCGCTTCAGCCACCTGCTTTGACGACTCCACTCTGCTGCTTCCGTCAGTTGCTTCAGCCACTCTCAACTTCTGAAGCTTGATTTCGTCATGGCTGAGGCAGCTATCATGCCCCCACGTCTATTCTTGGTCAATTTTGTGTCTTCCTACGACTCTCCTGACCTCCATGACTTCTCGCGCAACTGAGATGTCGTTTCTTTGGTCGTCGTCGCCGTCGTTGCTGGAATTACAGCTGTATTTTTCAGCTGGGTCGACCTCTTTGGGCGGCCCGATTTTGGGCCCCCGTCGCATCTGACCGTTGCCCCTGGCCTCTCGCCATTTTTTTCCCTTTCTCTCTCGCAGCCCTTTGGCTGTGTCGAGAAGAGCTCGTCGCTCGCTTGCTCGTGGCTCCACCGGCCATGGCCACTGCTATGGCCGCCGCCACTTGCGCGTGGCACTCAGCCACTCCCTTTTTTTTTCTTTCTTCTCGGCTGGTCCTCTCGAGCGGAGGCCTCACGCGAGGCCTCTCTGGCTGCTCGCTAACCACCTCCCTGACGTCGCGGCAGGGGCCTCGCGCCAGCCTGCTGTCGCGGCAGGGCCTTGCCGCGCCCTTGCCTGCCATTGCGGCAGGCCCTTTGGCCCAGCTCGCCATCGCGACGAGCTCGTGCTGTTGCTGTTGGAGCGATGTCCAACGTGGACGTCGCTCCACTCCCCCCCCTTCGCTTGGCGCTCCCCTCAACCCCTGTTTCGCTCGAAAGAGCGAGCCTTTTTTTTCTTTTTTTTTCTCGGTCGCGTTGTTTTGATCGCTGGACCCGCGCACCACAGCTCGACCTTGGGCTGCGTTCCGCAACTACAGCTGATTTGCCGCGTCCTCGTGCAACGAACTTTTTTTTTAAGTTCGCAGCTCATCGATGTTAGCGAAGTCAGAGATTGTTGCTTCGCCGTCAAAAGTGGTCAGCCCCACTTTGTAAAAGGTACGATGAGTGCTGATGCCAGCAAACTACTACTACTGCTGCTGCTGCTATTACGTTGCTGATAAAGGAGAAATCATAGCAGCGAGAAGTAAACTCGCCCTACGATTATCTTGGGGGTGAGGAAACCCAAAATCTGGGTTCTGACTGCTGTCGAAACAAAATCTACATTCTGACAGTTTTCTTAAATCCACCAGGCTACCCGTAGTAGACCTGGGAAGTCTCCCATTTTCTTTTACAGTCGTTGTTGATGCTGTTGCTGCTGGTGGTCGTTGCTTCCACCTCCAAGAAGACACTGTAAATAGGTTGGTTGTATAGCTCCGATCCGCATGAAGGAAGGGCTTAGCCACATACTCGTCATGATCACGACGAGGTGCTCCACGGTCGTTCCCGGACCTCGGGCTCCTCGCCTTCACTCCGACAGCTGCTCTGACTGCTGTAGTGCTACTTCACCTCCTGTTGTGAGGTCAGTTACTACTGAGCACGCTGTTGTTGGAGAGACTTGCGGCCGTGAGGAGCAAACTTGCCCCTCAACCAACTCTTGCCTTCAGGTGGAATTTCGAGGACGAGATCCTCGACTGCTCCAAAGTTTCGATGTCTTTGTCACAAATTTCAACTAGCTGCAGAATCTTGTGTTGAGCGGCTGTGAGCAGATTGGGCATGTCGCCTGTCTCTATGCATGCCGCTTTCGTCGAGACGGGCTAACTGCTTCCACCTGCCACTCCGACACGATTTTTCCCATGGAGCGCAACTGCTCCATCTGTGCATGCCACCTGACACCAGGTGGGCTGACTGCCTCCACTTGCCGCCCCGGCAGGATTCTATCACGGAATGCAACTGTCCGTTTGTGCACGCCACCTGACACTAGGTGGGCTTACTGTATCCACCTGCCGTCCCGGCAGGATTTTGTCCGCTTCTCCGCTCGCTACATTGCAAGCTGCTTCAAGGGCTTGACAAAACACCTTCACTCCACCTTCCCCTCACTACGGGATCTCCTTTGCTCTTCCTCTAGCAAAGTGAGCTGCTGCTGGCGGAATGTGTTGCTGGCGATTTCACGGCTGCTCCTGTTGTAGTCGATGTCAACTTGCAACCAACTATTACGTCGAGCTCTTGACCCCCTTTTTTTTTAGGAGTCCTTGTTCCTTTTTCCTCTTCTTCTTCTTCCGCTGTTGCCCGTTCCGCGTCATGGATCGGGTTTTGCGGTTTTGAGAAGCAAATGAGGAGTTGCTGACAAACGACCCCATCTTGGTGTTCTCGTCACTCCTGCACTGGTGGTGGTGAGTTGCCCCGGAGTTGCCACCATGCTGCTGCCTCTTGTATCGATGTTGTGTCGATACACTCACAACGTGTAAGCTCATTATGTGAGCTCCCACATGCTTGTGGCTCCATACACGAGTATTTACTGCATTATTGCTGCTCTTACAGGTCGTAGGCTGGCTTTTGCTTGGCCGCCTGCTGCATTGGCAGTGCATGCTGCTTTTGCGTTGGCTTTGTACTAGCTGATGAAGATTCAGCTTGTCACGCGCTTTGAGGTTCATGTGAACCTCTCTCTGCTGCTGAAGACATGTCCACCTTAGCTGCTCTGTTGCACCATCAGCATTCAGCTGCTGGGTTGTCTTCTGTTTGATGGAGCATGAGAACTCCGTCTGGGATGCAAAGTCACTGTCCGCTTTGTTGGTCAGCTTGTGGACATTTGGCGAGGCGTCCAACCCTATGACTACTAGTGCCGATACTTTTCTCTCAAGTAGGCACTATTGTTGTGACTGCTGCTTGTCGCTGCCAGGCTGCTGATGGCAGCCTGGTTCCTTGGTCACCACTCCACTCTCCATGAGCTCTTGCAAGATGGCCGCTTGCCTTGGCTCTCTGACAACCTGGGTTGTTGCCAATGGATTCCCTTCTTGTGACTCGCAATGTAGTGCATGGAGTGATGCCGACCCTCGTGACATCGTCACGTGGGTGTTTGAGAAGTACCGCTGCTTATCGTCATCTACTGCTTGTGGCGCTTGAAAGCCTTGTGGCACTGCTGCATGCTTTTACTGCTGCAAATGTGCCGTTGTGGATGCGTCAAGAAACGCTACAAGCGTTTGCATGCTTCCTCCATGAGCAGATGAAGGTGAGTTTGTCTGTAGAGGACAAACACGCTTTGGCATGTCTAAAGGAGAACTGAGTTGTGGCAGTCGTGTAGATGGCACATGTGATGCTGATGAAGCCTTATTCAGCTCCAAGGCCTCATTCTGTTGCTGGATCTACGTCACCCGATGTTAAGGTTGAGATGCTTGGGCAATTAGCAGCTCACAGGTATGCCGCTCCCGTTGGCAAAGGAGCTGCTGCTTGCCATTCTGCTTCCGTTCCTCCGTGTTTTCATACTTGAAAGCTTGCTCCCCACCTGTCTCATGCTGACCTGTATCAAGCAGTACTCGTACAAGTGCCATGGATGACACTTCCGTTGCAACTTGTTGTGACTCTATCACACATTGTTGCACCATGCCTAACTGTGCAGATCCTATCACTTGCATCTACACTGACATAAGAGTTTGTGGCATGAACTTTGCCACATTAGCCTGCAGGTCTGCTACGGTTGATGACGACTGTAGTTGTGCCAGTTGAAGCTGATGCTGAAGATGCACCTGCTGCTGAATCTGGGACAACTGCTGTTGAAGGTGTGGACGGTGAGCTTCAAAACTTGTGCCAATCAACTGCTGCCGCAAGACTCCATTTGCATGCACGTTGTAACGACGTGCCCTTGTCCTAAGCGCCTCCTCTCTTGAGCGCTCCGTCACCTCAGCTACTGCTTGCTGTCTTCTTGGACCACATCCTTGGTCCATGCACAAGCTTGGCGCTGATAGGCCATTCAACTGTTGAGAGACCATTTGTGGGCTCTCCATATTGAGGTCGCACAAAGCGTCCTCAATATCGCCATGTGTGCAGGGTCGCCACGTCACATGCTCACCCTGCCACTGGTGAGTGATGACAATTGTTGTCATCCTTTCAAGCTTAAGCTGCAACTGCTACTTCTTGCTGGCGGCATGGGTCTGCAGCTCTAATCACATGTTGAGCATTTCCAGACGTCCTTGTGCTTTGATACCATGTTGGGGTTTTGGAGCCTGTAGTGACGAAGTCACCGCGTGCTCTGGTGCAACAAGGGGGTCTTGCTGCTGTCTAGGATCTCTGTGCCCAGCAAGCAAACCTTGTACTTCAATGTGTAGATGCGGAAGACTTGGATTGAAACTTGTAATTGAAAAAGACTATCCAGTACAAGTATGGTACAAGGAAACAGCGGCGAAACACAGCTCAGTTTAGTGCTCTGACACAACCTGCCCCATCCGAGGGCACAACACCTTGCTAGACCGTCAAGGCTATCGTTGCAAGGGTCTCAGCACGGTCACCGTACTTTCAAGTGAAATGGCCTCCAGGTTGCCAGGGTAGCCTCCTCTCCACGCTGGCAGCCACTGCCAGACTTACTGGGTCGTCAGAGGACTTCTGACCCTCCTAGCCAAGCTGGTAGAGTGCTGCCAGGTTTACTGGGTTGACAGAGGGGAACTCTAGTAGAAACTTTAGTAGTAACCCCAGTAACTCAACATCAACTCCATCAACTCTATGAGTTGCACCAGCAGTCCTCCTTTGCCAGACATCACCTTAGACCAAGACTCTGAAGACGCTCTCTCACCTGAAGACCCATGACAGCCTGGCAGCCTTCTGCCAGCTTAGGTTGGTGGACGCCCCTGACTACCTGAAGGCCTGACTACCTAGAAGAGGTGGCCAGACTACCCCCAAGACTGGAAAGCAGCCTGTCTACGGTTGCCTCTCTGGACGTTGCTCATCTCTCAGCTAGGAGCTGTGTCTAGGCATTGAGCCCAGAGTTAGTATCTGGCGTCAACTCTACCTGTGTAGTGCTGATCAAGTCTGGAAGGACTCTGTTGGAGTTCCCCTCTGTCGACCCAGTAAGCCTGGCAGCACTCTGCCAGCTTGGCTAGGAGGGTCAAAAGTCCTTTGACGACCCAGTAAGTGTGGCAGTGGCTGCCAACATGGAAAGGAGGCTACCCCAGCAACCTGGAGGCCATTTCACTTGAAAGTACGATGACCGTGCTGAGACCCTTGCAACGACAGCCTTGACGGCCTAGCAAGGTGTTGCGCCCTCGGATGGGGCAGGTTGTGTCAGAGCACTAAGTTAAGCTGTGTTTCGCCGCTGTTTCCCTATATCATACTTCTCTTTGATAGTCTTTTTCAATTACAAGTTTCAATCCATGTCTTCCGCTTCTACACATTGAAGTACAAGGTTTGCTTGCTAGGCACAGAGATCCTAGACAGCAGTAAGACCCCCTTCCTGCACCAGAGCACACGGTGACTTCGTCACTGTAGGCTCCAAAACCCCAACAACGGCGACCTTGCGAACGATCTTGAAGTTATGAAAAACAATGTTTTCTCACATTTTCTCACATCAATTTCACTCACGATTTTAACCGTCGATCATGCAAGACAAAACAAATCCCTGGTACAAACCATGTTAGTATGGCAAGGCTAACGAGACGAGTAGCGCAAAAACAAAGATTCTGATTCTTTGTCAATCGCTAACGGCATGGATCATCAGGGTGTCAAACCAACCCATCTAGCCATCTAAGTCGGTGTAAAACTTCAATTGCCAAAGCCAGGATTACGTCTCTTGTTAGCCAAGAACCCAGCTGGTTTCAATTTTCAAGATGGATAGGTGCGCGACACCTAGTATGAGGATAGAGCCTCGACCAAGATTATTTTGTCAATTCATCTGTGGTCAAATAGATGTGGTATACCTTGCGAAAGGTACGATTTTGGCCAAATTTAATCCTCCCAAGGCCCCAGAAGGAGTTAATCACTCTTCATTGCTGAGTCTTTCATAGTTGGTTAAGCCAAAATCTGCACAATTACCATCCAATTAGAGCATTAAAAAATTATGAATGAACAACATATTTGAAAACATGATTTAGGAGTTGTTATATAGGTTTTATGCATGAATAAAAGGAGAATAAGTACTTCAAATGTATTTTTGTGCTTTAATAGGTTATTTTGGTCAATTAATGTCTTAAATTGTTTCCTTAACAAAACTAGTAGAGGAGAATTGATTACAAACTTATAGAATTACTATAAATCAAATGGGGGAGACACCATCTATCCAAAATGTTTTTGACAAGGGCAGTTCGACGCCGGGGCAAGGTTTTATGATACGGTTTGATAGGGTGACTAGGTTTTCCACTTCTTCTATATTGGGGCCCTGACTATTGATCTCATCAAGCGCACGACCTTGCCGGCAAGTATCAGCAACTACAAGGCCCTTTGATTGGATCTTAGATGTCAAAATCGTGATTTAGCCATGTCAAACGTCGACACTCGCTCTTGATTGGAACAATCCCTCTTTTTGCATGCTCGGTTTGTTTTTTGTCTATAGAAGTGGTTTTGCGATATCGTGAGCAGGTATGGTCGATGAACGTAGGTTTTGATATATAGTTTCACCGATTTTATTGGTTTGTGATGTACTTTCAGATAGAGTGAATTTTGTGAGACGATTACTTTGGACGGAGCGACCGATCCGCCTACGGAATAGTACGGATGAGCTCCTCTAAATGGCAGGGAGTCATTCGTCACCATGAGACCGGCTATCTTTAAGCGCGAGGTTCTCCACTGGGCCCTCACGTTGGTTGGTGCCCGAGTGCGGGTCTCAGGGTTGATGGCTCCAGCTATGCGAGTCTTCACATCAGCACTTGGGGCGAACCCGGGCCTTGGGATCAATCTGGCCCAGGGATAAATCTGAAATATCCTAATATAGATCCCTAACCATCTATATCCACCATGGTTTAACTTTAGAAATGGTATAGTCAAAGGTGAAGAAGCAACGAGATATAAAGAAGAAATAAAAATAATTTATGCACTACATAAAGGATAATGTCTTAGTGCTGACATCATCAACTCAAACATTCACAAACCACTCTTTTGAGGTGTCATGATTGTTCAAGGAAGGGATTTGCGTGGGGTTTGTGTGGGGGATTTGAGACAACCCATGCGTTTAAAGGGAATCTTCTAGCCCCATTACCTTAGGGCTCGGAAGGTGCCCATGCAAAAATAACCTTAACCCCAAATGACATTTGAGGTTGGGTTTGAAGGTAGTTAAAAAAAAGACGGGGTGTAGAGAGCGTGTGTTATAAATGCTCTCTCTCAACAATTGACCGTGTCCTTTGTCACGGTCAAGATTACCTTGAAGGTAGGCTGAACAAGACAAGTACGTAAACTAGGGTTGCGTTTGGACGTTCGTGACCAAAAACAACATGATTGAGAACTGGAACATGCAAAGCATTTATTTATAAATAATTGCATTATGAATTCTTGATATATATATTTTTGGTGAGATGATTTTATAACTTACCGTCCATCGCAATTTATTTGGCGATGAATATAACCACGTACAAAATGGGCTCTCGTCGGAAGGAAAAAGAGCACCAAATGAAGTGGCTAACACAAACGGATATGATTGCGAAGCAATAATAATTTTTACATGAAAATTCTACGTATCTTCAAAAGGGTACTTTCCAATATGACGTTGCGACGCGGTGAGACCTGTGGGTTAACGAGCATTGACGGAAAAGCTGAACTCATTCGTGACCGCTCGCGATTGATAAAGTGAGAACTTTACCGTTTCGACACTACGTACTCCACCGATTTCTACATTGGTTTTCATAGCCAGCCTCCTTTCATCTGCAGCCCTAACACTTGGCTGTTTCATGGCGTGACCTGGTCGCGCCACCTGCTGTGAGTCTACCCCATGACTCGCGCTAGGAGACCCGAATGAGGGTTCTGAACTCCACCAACTACGTGTTGACACTGTCCATTGAAACGTATCTGCAAACACGGTCGCAGAAGCAGACTGCCGTACATGTTGGCAACTGGTCAGGTCATCTCCTCGGACAAGTTTGCCCGCTTAAAAAACTACTTTGCTAAATCAGATCTATTGAGAATTCTGTGGATGTATGGCCACTCCCCGGATGTTTTTTCTTCACTGCCAGTAAAACTGACATCACTGTTCCCCCTTCGAGGGGTACCATCGGACGGCTACAGCGAAGCGGAGGAGAGCACCTGCATCGTGCAACCGACGGCCGCCACATCTCCTGTCCGCTACTGCCCCCTCGAGTCCTCCCCGTCCTCTCGACAGTGTACTCCACGACGAGAGAGTTGGCGTGAGTGGGTGAGGAGCGGAAGGGGGGGGGGGGGGGGGGGGGGGGGGGGGGGCGGGATGGACGCGTTTTGAAGTCATGGCCGGTTCGGCTGGCTGGCTCACCACGCACCTGAGGCGCTGCCAACACTGGCGCTACAAAGGGCTTCCTCATCACCATTTCTTTCATCGCAAGACAAGGCTCATCGGCTTTACGCGAATACCCACTGATCCGGCGTCCACCTCCCCGCTCCCACAGCACAGGGTATCCTTTGAAGGAGAATCGACAACACAGCTTTTAAACGCCAAACCACACCACACCTTGAAGTCGCACAGTCGTGCGTTCATCCTCGACTTATCTCACTTGCTCCATCCCGCAGCAAGTTCTCTCGGCGCACATCCGTGAACTGTCGAAATGGCCAGCCTGCTGCGCCTGCTCCCGGCGCCCTACCCCGCCTCCACCCTGGCAGACTGGGCTGCAACATCGGCGTCCGCACCCACCCACCCACCTACCGACGCATGGAGGCGCACTTCCTCATCGTTGGCCGCCCCCTGCCCCTCCTCTCAATCCCCACCCGAAAATCCTCAACGTCGGCCCAGCAGCTGCGGCAGCAACCCCTACCCGCCCCTAGGCCGCAAGCCTCGCCCCGCCATGCTGCTCATCCCCGACTTCTCCTCCTCCTTTCCCACCCCCGTGCTCGTCGCTAGGAACCCCATAGCCGTCGCACCTCCCCCTCCGGCTGCGGCAGCTGCCGCTGCCACTGGAGCCATCGCCCCTTCCGCCACCGCGACCGCTGCCGCTGTCGCTGCCGCCGTCCCGCCCGTATCCGTGCCGTTCCGCTCATGCCATGTCGCCAGCGCTGCTCCTCCTCAAGCGCAGCTGCTGCCGCAGCCCATAGTTCGGGCCAGCCGCCGTGAGTTCTCCGGCATTTCCGCCGCATGGCTCTCCTCTTCCTCCTCCGCCTTCTCTTCTTCCTCCTCTCGAGCCCCACCCCTCGCAGCACCGTCGTTCTCCGTGGGTGACCCCATCGTCCCCGGATGGCTGCACGGCGCAACGAACCCTACTGCTGCTGCCGCGGGATCTGCGGCTGGCGGTGGCGGCGGCGCCGCTGCTCCGAGGGATGCCTCCCACACGCTTTGGCAGAGCACTGGCGTGAGCAGCCATCACCAGACGTACAATCGACAGCGGCAGCAGCAGCAACAGCAGGAGCAGCAGCAACTGCAGTTTCAGCAGCATCAGCACAGGCTGCAGCAACACCTTATCGGAGCAGTCACTGCATCTTCATATGAGGCAGTCGCAGGCCCCTTGAACGGCAGCACCAGCCGCAGAAGCAACAGTTGCAGCAGGCAGCAGCAGCATCAGCAGCAGGAGCAGTATCAGCAGCAGCCGGTCGTAGTCCAGCTCATCTCCAGAGACGCGACGGCCGCGCCCACGTCCTCGGGCGTGCCCCACTCGCACCTCCTCCTCCAGAGGCAGCAGCACCAGCATCACCACCATCACCACAACCACCGCCGCACCAGTTCGTTCAGCGCGGACGAAGGCTTGGGCCTCCTGTGTGGCGTGCCGCAGACCTGCTTTGTCCTCGGCTCGATCGTGGTGGCGCTGTTTTCCGACGCCTGCTAGCACATTGCCTCTTCCATTGGCCAGAAAGGCCATGTCGGTCCTCATCTGGGGTCCTCATCTGGGGTCCTCATCTGCGTGCGGCGTGCTGCAGACCTGGTTTGGGCGATCCCCGTGTTTGATGCGGCGGGAAGAGTGGCTCATGCGGTAGTTTCTTTGTGATCGCTTTGCAATGTCTTGTTGCAGAGTCTGTGGATGAATAACTCTTCGTATAAAAAGATTCAATGACACCCACCACTGACCCCCCCCCCCCCCCCCCCCCCCCCCCCCCCCTGTCATCACTCTTTCTAACTCACGATGAACTCCCCTGTCCTGTGTGGGAAGGCACCCTGTTCCACGCGAGGAGGCAATGCATGTATTGTCTCCGCTTTATGACATTGAACTGAAATGCATCTTTTTGGAACTTTGACACCAGTTCTCACAAGTTATCTGGAGAACCTTCGCAATCATGATAGCTTGGAAGAAACAGCCAAACATGGAGACTCAGGCACTGTTGGCTCATCCTTTACGTTTGGCAACCTTGTCGATTCTTCAAATCCTGCGCTAGAAGCTAGCATTGAGGGGGGATGCAGTGAGTGTGTGTGTCCAAGAGGATTGCCTGGCACCCTCTCTCTCTCCTTTCATCTCCCTCTTCCGCTCTCTCCCTCTCCCTATCCCTCTCGCTTACTCACTCTTGCTCTCCTCTCTCAATCTCTCTCCCTCTCACTCTCTCTCCCTCCCTCCCTCCCTCCCTCTCCCCCTCCCCCCCCTCTCTCTCTCCCTCCCTCTCCCTCTTTCTCTCTCTCCCTCTCTCTCTCTCTCCCTCCCTCTCCCTCTTTCTCTCTCTCCCTCTCTCTCTCCCTCTCTCCCTCTCCCTCTCCCTCTCCCTCTCCCTCGTGTAGTAAATGGAAGAGAGGGGGAGGGGGGAGGGGGGTGAAAAGATGCGTGGAAGCTTCCTTGAGACACAGCCGCTGACTAGGCGTCGGTGCCTGGTCAGACGGTGACGACAGTCACAAGTCGTGCACACAATGGCAAGAGTCTGGCTAGGAGACACAAGGCAAAGTGTCAGAATGCTTCAATAGCATTTGCAGAGAGAGAAGACAAATGACAGGTCCATGGCATAAGTACCTGCCGCGGCGCACGGCGGATGTCGGACGCGACAGTGCAAGATCTGTCCTAAAACCGGCCCAAAACCCCTCTTTTGGCCGTAACTCTGCGCAGACATATCAGAACGCTACGTCGTCTGAACCTAGACGTGCAGGATCAAAAGCCGGACGCTACGACTGGTCACATGCATGCATCCGGCATCAAACGGTGGACACAGTGCAAAAACATGCAAATCGGGCCCACGACCAGTCCACCGATAAACTCCTGCGTGCTGCACAAAAACTGCAGGAGGTCCCGGGTAGCGTCCAGAGCTCTGGAATGGTCATCAGTCAGCTCCACGATGGTAGTCCGCCACCAGATGACGCACCGGTACCTCCAGGGTCCGCATCAGGGATCTGCACGAGTATGGATACGGCCGATGTTGAAGTTCGTTTGCCACTCACAACTCTGTGCCCTCTTGCTCCTCACACACTGTGCATCCACTTGTACAGATTGAATGACATGGCCCTACCTGGGGAAGCAACTGACGTGACAGCTCTGGCAGAAGTCGTTTGCGCCCTCCTGCAGCTGCCACAGCTTTACCCTGGGGCTTCTCTTGAGGCTCATGTGGCCATTGTCTGACACACTATGCCTCTTATGACTCTGTGATGCGGTAGATGCTAGGGCCCGTACATCTTAACTGCCGTGCCCTACATCATGTTGCTTGCCTTTGAGTGTTTTCTGGGGGAG
>SZWC01000881.1:87455-108198 GCA_023375785.1 Penium margaritaceum | reverse complement strand
GGGTGGAATCTGGTACCCGCCATGGGTGGCGGGATATTCCACCACCAGGGATCCGAGTTCATTCCTAATGGCCTCCAAATGCACCCGGGGCATGAATGAGGTAACCATAAGGACCTCTTTGACCAGGATGAACTTCTCCTTGACTTCTGGGCGAGGAAAGGCGCTTCGACGGGTCATCGTCGAAGCGCCTCCCGTTGCCTAGCGTGCAAGGCAAGGTGGGCGGCTCCACCAAGGGTTACTTCGACGGCCGTAGCAGGGGCTCTACTGCTCCGTTTTGGGTGTGCTTGGATGCGTTGGAAAGCTTAGATCACAGGCTATAAGAATCTGATGTAATCTCACTATGCTAAGTAACAAAATCGTGTTTCGATTCAGTTCTACTGAATGCGACGTGTTCTGCCCCCTCACATCCGTGATCCTTGTGCTCGACACTCTTCACCATTGGTGTCCCTTGGCAGCCCCAAACCTTGGTAGCATGATCCAGTGAGAGCTAGGCATCCTTGAGGGTGCCTCCACACCCACTAGAGCCAACAGCTGCATACGTACACAACCTGGGGGAGTGATTCTCCCCGCTCCTCACATTCATCCCCACTGCATCCACTCCCATGACACCCGCTGGCCAGTCCTTACTGAAGTCTCGGGAGGTGTCCACACTGGGGGAGACGGTCGATGTGACCGACTACCTCAGGGTCATTGGCTCATTGATGTATCTCGCCACCACCACTCGCGCTAATGTGGCATTTGCTGTGAACTTCCTTTCCCAATTCTCCCAGTGTCCCCGTGAGCGCCATCTTGAGGCAGCATTGCGGGTTGTGCGCTATGCCCTCCCCACCCCCCGCATCGGACTGTACTTTCGTGCACAGCCCTTTGTGGTGGTGGACGGCTTTACAGACAGTGACTGGGCGCATGACACCGACGCTCGCAGCCGAACAGGCTACATCTTTCTTGTCAGCGGTACTGCAGTCTCCTGGAAGAGTGGCAAGCAAGGGTGTGTTGCGCGCAGCATCGCTGAGGCTGAGTATGTTGCAATTGGAGCAGGCACATGTGAGGCTGTCTGGCTGTGTCGCTTGCTGCAGCAACTGCGTGTGCCTATTCATTGCATCACTCTTCGCTGTGACAACCAAAGTACAAAGGCCATTGCTGAGAACAGCGGCATGCATCATTCACGCACTAAGCACATCAACGTTGAGCACCATTTTGTTCGCGAGTGCATTGTTGCAGGCATTGTCCAAGTTGCTTGGGTGGACACACGGTCTCAGAGAGCTGACTTCCTCACGAAGGCCCTCAGTCGTGATGTGTTTAAGAGTGCAGTCCATTCTGTTGGTCTCATCTGTCCACATGATCCAGGCTGATTGGCTGCCTGTCTAGTGTCAGCATGTTTTTATCACCTCTCGTGATCTCACTAGTCTTGCTCTTGTGTGTATGGGTTGATTGGCTTCGGGACATGGGGGAGTGTTGAAGTTTGTTTGCCCCTCACAACTCTGTGCCCTCTTGCTCCTCACACACTGTGCATCCACTTGTACAGATTGAATGACATGGCCCTACCTGGGGAAGCAACTGACGTGACAGCTCTGGGAGAAGTCGTTTGCGCCCTCCTGCAGCTGCCACAGCTTTACCCCGGGGCTTCTCTTGAGGCTCATGTGGCCATTGTCTGACACACTATGCCTCTTATGACTCTGTGATGCGGTAGATGCTAGGGCCCGTACATCTTAACTGCCGTGCCCTGCATCATGTTGCTTGCCTTTGAGTGTTTTCTGGGGGAGCTGCATTTCTTGGGTGGTGATCCTTAGGGGGCCACCTTGCCGGGTTCACCCGTGCACTGGTGAGTAGCCGCCGCTTCGGTTTTTATGCCGAGCGGTCGGGCTCGACCCCCGGGTGGCGGTGTGTGCTCGCTTGGGCGTGATGCCCGTGGCGAGTGCAAGCTCACCGGTTGCTAAGTGACGCTCGCTCCCTCTCACTCCTTGTCTTGGTTGTACCAAGCTAAGTAAAGCAAGCATTCCGCATCCATGGCGTTGCATGTCTTTTGCACGTTCCTGCTTGTCCTCACACGCGTGACCTAGGATGGTTCCTAGTAACTACAGCCGAGTGGTCACAGTTAACTGTACAGGTCGACAGGAACGTCACAAATCACAACACTCCCCCATGACCCGATGGTACGCATGTCCATACACGTGAGGATAGAGGATCCTGATAGGAGGGAGAGCGAGAGGAATGGGAAGCACGAGCCAAGCACTCTAGAGGCAAGACGCCATGGATGCTTGAGGAGCGGAGAGTCGAAAAAGAACAAGTGGGTAGTAAGTGAGAGGTAAGTTCCAAAGAACGTGCTAGAGGGGTGACGAGCGGGCAGGCGGTGAGCCCAACCTCGCTCGCACCCACACACAGTGGGATCCGAACCTCAGATCTCACCCACGCATTATCCTCACACCTGCAACCTAGCAAACCGGGGAAGCAACCCGGACATGAAGCTCACACAATCCCACTAGGAAACCTAATGTCAGCAATCAATCAGATTATGCAAGCCTGTGCTAGAGATAACCCGGATGCATCCTGTGAATGTGGCTCTGGATGGCCTCCTTGGGAGCCGGCACCACGTGGGCGGTGACGTCAGCGCCAGTGTCACTTCAGCATCAATCACCTGCGCTTGTGTGATGAGTGTGCAGCGAGGCCAGAGGTCACAACAGACTTGTGGGATAAAAACCAACACTCCCCCATGACCCACAGATGACGCACAGCGACACGAACTCACAATCACAAACGAGTGTCAGAAGGAGTGACATACAATTGTACACGCATTAGGAACGGTCATTCACCTAGGATCACCACGTGGACATAACAGCCCAATAGCATCCACAGCTGCCTTAAAGACGTTACTGCTGAGTGCCTTCGTCAGAAAGTCTGCTCGTTGCTGTCGTGTATCAACCCAGACGACCTGGACATCACCTGTAGCAATGCGCTCACGAACAAAATGATGCTCAACATTGATGTGCTTCATACGTGTGTGATGCATGTCATCGTGTTCAACAATTGCCTTCGTGCTTTGGTTATCGCAACGCAATGTGATGCCGCGGATGGGGACGCGCAGTTGCTGTAGCAAGCGACAACCATACAGTCTCGCAAGTACCTGTGCCGAGAGCAGCATACTCAGCCTCACTGGAGCTGCGGGCCACACAACCCTGCTTACCACTCTTCCACGACACAGCAGTCCCTCCAACTTGGAAGATGTACCATGTACAACTGCGTGCGTCCGTGTCATGTGCCCATTCACTGTCTGTATATCCATCCACGACAATGGATGGTTGTGCACGATAGCACAATCCAGTGCGGGCAGTGGAGAGGGCGTACCTGACAACGCGCAAAGGAGCCTCCATGTGTTGCGCTCGGGGAGCCTGAGAGAACTCGGCCAGGAAGTTCACAGAGAAGGCGACATCTGCCCTGGTCGTAGTTGCCAGGAACATCAGTGACCCAATGACGCGGAGATAGTCATTCACATCGACTGTCTCCCCCAGCTTCGACACATCCAGTGTCTTCAGCAGCCTATGGCCTGCTGGGGTCATGGGCGTGGACGCAGTGGGTGTGGACTCAAGTAGTGAAGAAAAGCGCTCACCCAGACTGCGGACGTACGCAGCCTGATGAACATGGAGCGTGCAATGAGAACGATCACGCTCAAGCTCCATGCCCAAGAAGACGCGGGCAGGGCCCAAGTCTTTCATCTTGTACGTGGACTACAGGAGCGTCTTGACTGACTGGACAGCAGTCTGACTAGGCGATGCTATCAGCAGGTCGTCCGTGTAGACGAGTACAGCGACGAACGGGGCAGAGGGCGGACTGACAAAGAGTGATGGATCCACCGTACTACGTCGGTAGCCTCCTTTCTCAAGAGTGGACATAATCTCTTGGTTCCAGCACCGTGGTGACTGCTTCAGGCCATAGAGAGCCTTCCGCAGTCGCCAGACTCGGTCAGTGCCGTCGGAAAAGCCGGGAGGCTGGACCATGTAAATCTCCTCATCCAGCTGTCCCTGGAGGAACACAATGTTCACATCCATCTGTTCTAACTCCCAGTCGTGGTGAGCCACAAGACTCAATAGTGCTCTGGTAGTGGTGTACCACCTGACCGGTGCAAACGTCTCGTCGAAGTCTACGCTGGGGACCTGGGAGAATCCCTTTACCGTGAGGCGTGCCTTGTATATGTTGAGTGCACCATTGGGCTTGTACTTGTGCCGAAAGACCCAACGAGCATCGATGGCTTTGCGCCCAGGTGGTAGATCGACAAGCTCATAGACCGAATGATCATCAAGGGCGTTGAGCTCGTCACGCATTGCAGCCTCCCATTGCTGGGCATCGGAGGCTGCGCATGCTTGACGTACAGTGGTCGGTTCAGAGAGCAAGGCAGTGGTGACCGACGTGGCATGACACTCTGCAATTCTGCTCAAGACAGCAGCTTCCAAGGCCCGCTCATGCTCAGAGGCAAGGAGCATGTAGCCGAGGGCGGAACTAGGGTGGACGACCCCAGTAGCCAAGCCCAACGCGTCCATGCCGGTTGGGAGAACAAGCGAGTGGGCAGGCTGAGACGTAATCTGAGACGGAGGAGGGCGTAACTTGGTTATGGAGTTGTTAGCGCGATGGGGTAAGGCACAAAGACGCCCACCGCGGATGAAGGGCGAGACAGGGGCAGAACCAGTGGGAACGTGCGGAGGCGGGTCACGCATCCGGATGGGAGAGTGCACGGGTGAAGGGGCAACGGGAGGTGTGCCTGGGCTGGACGAGACAGCGGGAGACGAGGCCGACTAGGCAGAGTTAGTGACCAGAGACGATGGTACGTCAGAGGGACTGGATGACACGTCAGAGGAAGAGGGCACAGAGAAGGTAGGGGCAGGCTCTGACGACGAGAACGGCAACGAGGGTGAAAGCTGCGGTACAACAGCAGGGACTGCCAAAACGGCAGGACTGACATCCCCCCTCAGCGGAGAGAGAGGGAGGAGGGAGGAGTCAGGGGACAGGCGACTGAGGTCACGAAGGAAGACAGACTCAAAGAACAGAGCATCACGAGACTGGATGACACGCTAACGAACAGGGCCCCAAAAACAACGGCTTTAGACTGCGCTGAAACCCCGAGAAAGGGGCATAAACGACCGCGAGGGGACAGCTTCCCATCGCAGAGATCTTCTGGAAGCCAGACAGAAGCAATGCTTCCCCAAACCCGAGCAAGCTGGAGGTCGGCTCTATGACCATGCCAGCGCTCAAAGGGTGTGATAGTGCGGGGTAAGGGACTGTGGGGAACACAGTTCCAGACCCATGTCATATAGAACTTGGCTTCGAAAGCAAAGAGCGGCGGCAGGCCGGACTCAGACAGAAGTGCGTGGACACCGTCGGCAAGTGTCCGGTTCCAACGCTCAAAGACACTGTTTTTTTGGGGTGTGTAAGGAGCGCACGTCTCCAGACACACCCCACGAGAATCGAGAAGACGAGCCATGGGACCAAGGAATTCACCTCCATGGTCGCTACGAAAGACTCGCAGCGACCGTTGATATGCACGCTCATCTTGAACAAGCCATGATTCAATGACGGAACAAACATTGCTCTTCTGGCGAAGAGCAAACACCCAACGAAAGCGAGAGAAATCATCGGTAAGGCACAAGAAGTAGCGATCCACGTCACCAAGGAGGTCATGAGGCAAAGGCCCCATGACATCCGCATGAACACGGTCAAGAGGATGTGCAGAGTGAGACTCAGAAGGAGGGAAAGGAGAGTGATGCATCTTTCCTTGTGCACAATCAAGACAATCAGCAGGACAAGGTGCAGGGAAGGTGGAGGGCTAGAGGCCAAGAGCAGGCTGGAGACACAGCATGCTGTGAATAGCATCGGTGTGGACATGGCCAAGGCGACGATGCAAGAGAAGGACGAGGTCAGGAGTGAGAGAGGGTGCAACGTGAGCAAGAGCGACGTTGAAAGCAGGGGCGGAAGGGGCGTGCAAGGGAACACGATAGAGTTTGCCACACTTCACGCCACGGAGGACAGCACGAGCGGAGGAACAAAGACAGACAGTGCCAACACCACGGCTAGTAGTGAAGTCCATACCTTGATCATCGAGGGATGGCACAGACAACAGGCTGAGCTCCAGCGAAGGCACATACAGGACGTTAGGAAGATACAGGGCACCACTGGGTCCGACAAAACGCACGACGCCCACACCCTGAAACGGAAGCAACTGACCAGACCCAGTACGAACAAAGCGGACAGAACCGACGGGGCCTAACGAGACGAACGAGGAACGCACTGACGTCATGTGGTGGGTTGCCCCAGAGTCAAGGACCCAGAGTCCACTGGACACACGCACGGGAGGTAGCACACTGGACGTGGCGACAGTGCCAACGGAGGACGGTGTTAGGGGACAAATAGAAAGACCACGAGGAAGGAATTCAGACTGCCAACGCTCTATCCACGGAACAAATATACACAAAGCACCGAGGACGTGACCGGGAGGATCCCCACGAAGGACACTGTCAGTCTGACACACAAGACCTTTGGCCAGCGGTGCAACACCCTCACCTCCCTGATCGCGAAGGCCGAGAAGCTGAAGGAGTGACTGCTCAAGATGGCGCTCGCGATCCCCGTGATCACCATCCATGAGGTCGGCGGAGCTGGAGTACACGCGCCGGAGGAAGAAGCAAACCACGGCGGCGCGGTGTAGGCTGATGACGGGGGACCAGCATACGCAGGGTCACCATAAGGAGGTGGCCAGCCCCAGGGGTAGAGGCCAGGCACCGGAAGCAACGGCACACCAGAGGCGGTGTGAGCCTGAGCCTGAAGAGGGGTGGAGGGGTGCGATGGGACACTAGCACCTGAGGGCGAGGATGCAGAAGAGGAGCTGGAGGTACGTGCCCAGTGAGCGCGCATCGCCCGGGCAAGGCGGAGGTCATCTGGTGGAGCGAGGCAAGTCCGAGTAGAGTGCTCGGTCGAGCCACAGTTCCAACACACGATGGCGTCCAGAACACGTGAGGAGGTAGTAGCACCCTTGTCCTTGCCCTTGCCCTTGTCCTTGCCCTTCCCCTTCCCCTGTCCACGACCGTGGGAAGCAAGGGCAGAGGCTTGGGAGGACGAGGAAGCAGTGGCGGAGGCGGAAGAAGATGCAGCAGAGGAGGAGGGTGCAGCAGTAGTGGTGAGCGCAACAACACTTGCGACGGCAGAGCGATGGAGACGCTTGTTCTGCAAGCTAGTCCACCAAGCAGCAAGGCGCTCGGACGTGAAATCCCAAAGCGCACCAATCCCAGGGGGGGACCTGGGCGGGACCAGCTGTGATGCAAGGCTCTGCAGCTCATCAGCTTTGACGTCACGAAGGAGATCAGACAGCTCAGGAATGAGACCGTTGACCATGGTCAAAACGGCAGAGAGTTGGCCAGGTGCTGCGTCGTCAAGCTCACGAAGGAGCTTGAGACTTCAAGCCCAATAGGCATCGGCGGTCTCATCAGGTCGCATGATGAGTGTGTTGAACTGGACCGTAAGCGCGCTCTGAGCAGCTCGGCCAGTGACGGTGGTGCGGCGACACACCATGGCGTATGCGCCAATGGGGTCAGCAGGGCGCTGGGCAGCAGTGTCAGCATTGAAGGTGCCAACATCATCAATCAGCGACTCAGGTGCAGCGGCGATGAGAGCGCGGACAGCACAGGCAGACTCGGCAGCAAGTGGTGTGAAGGGAGCAACAACGGGGGAGTAGTACTCCCACAGCTGTTCTCCCTGAGCCCAGGCACTGAAGCACACTTCCCAAGAGGAGAAGGCGAGTGCAGAGGTAAGCGCAGGTGGATGAGAAAAAAATTCATGTTGGCGAGGCACAGGCAGAGTGGAAGCAGTTGCGGCAGTGCCAGTGTGCGCATCAGCAGAGGTGCTGGAGGCAGAAGGGGTGACCGCTGGAGGAGGGGGGTTAGCTCTGGAAAGGGAAATAGTAGATGCAGTGGGGAGGCGGCAAAGGACAATAGCGGCCACTTCATCAGCAAAAGCAGCGTGGTTGTCCTCAGCAAGCTTAAGACGATCCTTAGCCTCCTGTTGTGCCTCGCGAGCGAGGGCCAGCTGGCGCTGAAGGGTTGCAATGACTGACTCGTCGTCACCGGGCTCTGCCGGCAGAGTTTCCCCAGCCCCAGTGGGCGTGGGAAAAATGGGGTTGCCTGAGGCAAAGGATAAAAATGCTGCAGGACAGCCCACCCCAAGTCAGACAGGACAAGCCACCGCACAAAAGGCAAGAAAAGAACGGAAGGAGGTACAGTACGCAGCAAGGGTGTCAAGAGGACGGGCTGCACAGGAAGGCAAGGAGATGTGGGACTGCAGCTACGGCTGCTGCAGAAAGGATGGCGACTGTAGATGCGGCTGGAACCACGAGAGTGAGAGCCCCAGCGGTGAAGGCAGCAACGAGAGTGATGAAGACGGCCGCAACAGAAACAGCCGCAGTAACGAAGCTGGAGCCGGCAGATGGGACAGATGCAACGGCTGTGACGGCGGGGGAGGGACAGGAGAGGAAATGAGAGGTGGGAGAGGGGAAGGGACAGGGGTAGGGGTGGGACGGGCAGGGAGGATGGGAGATTGGAGGAACTAGGAGGGAGAGACGGCAAAGGAGGGAAAACGACAGGGGAAGAGGTAGGAAGAGCAGGGAGAATGGGGGCACCGGGAGGCGAGGATGGAGGTGAGGTGGTCAGAGGAGGGGGCGATCCAGCAAGGGAGGAGGCAGGGGAAGGACTCAGAGGAGTCGTGGAGGATGGGGACAGGAGAGGAGGGGACGTGAGGAGCTCGAAATGGGTCCACTCAAGGTCCGGGTTGGTGTGGGAGGTCTTGAATGGAAGTGTTTCATTGAAGGCAGTGTCGATGCTATGTGTTTCTTGGCCAGTGGTGGGGTCAAGGAATACGTAACCCGCCGACTTTGGGGCAAAGCCGACAAACATGAGGGGGGCGGCATGAGGACCAACCTTTGACGTGTGTTCTTGAGAGCG
Organism: Penium margaritaceum; assembly: GCA_023375785.1. Lineage (NCBI taxonomy): Eukaryota > Viridiplantae > Streptophyta > Zygnematophyceae > Desmidiales > Peniaceae > Penium > Penium margaritaceum. The sequence continues at coordinate 99,229 of SZWC01000881.1, read as the reverse complement.
TTGGTACTTGTTGAGGAGCACATACGCCGTCGAGTCCCACACGCGGAGAGTAGAAACATCGGGTTTCTTTCTGAACCATGCCTCCCAAGGCGTAAGATCCGGAAGAAGGGAGGTGGGGTATAGATTGTGGACGCGCAAGGCATAGCGGAGAGCGTATGCCCAAAGGGACTTGGGTATGGAAGCATGAGCAAGGAGGGTGCGAATGATGGCAAGGAGGATGCCATTGCGATACTCGGCAACACCGTTTTGTTCAGCAGATTTGGGGAGGGTTACTTGGTGGTCGATGCCGTGGACGTCGCAATACTCTGAGATGAGGGTAGAGAGAAACTCGCCTCCACGATCGGAGCGGAGATGGAGGATGGCACGGCCAAAGCGGGCGGAGGCGCGGTTTGCCCATGCGAGAAAAACATCTTTTACATCAGATTCGGAGGCAAGCGGAAGACCGGTGCCAAAACGAGTCAAATCATCGACGATAGTGATGAAGTAGGAGTGACCTTGGATGGAGGTGGGGTGAATGGGACCAACAAGATCAAGGTGGACCAAGTCAAGAGGCTTTGGAGCACGCGAGGGGTGAGGCGGATGTGAGGTGGCTTTGAGCTTGCCGAGGGTGTATGAGGGACAAGTGGGGGTGGGGAGAGTGGGAATCTGTGGGAAAGAAGGGAGGCCGATGACCATGTCTTTTGAAGAGAGGCGGTGGAGGGCGACAAAGTTAGGATGACAAAGACGTTAGTGGTGGAGGATGAGAGGGTGAGAGATGTGGTGGCATGAGCAAGTTGGAGGTGGGGAGGTGGTGAGGGTGGGTTGGGGGTGGGGAGCGGAGAGGTGATAGAGGTTGTTGGAGGGACAGAAAGTGGTGAGGTGCAGGCCAGTAGAGGAGGTTAGGTGAGTCGCCGTACCGAACGCGGGAAATGTGATGTTGACACCCTCTTGTTGAAGTTGGCAAACCGAGAGGATGTTTGTGTAAAAAGAAGGGACATGGAGGCCGGAGATAGAGCCATAAAGGGAAGCGGGTGAGGAGAGGGTTGCTTGTGAGTGACATATGGTGCTCATTGCACTGGTGGCTCCGTTGATTGTGACCGGAGAGGGGAGGGAAGAAATTGTGTCGGCATCCTGAAGAGTGTGGGATGCCGCACCGGAGTCAAGGGTTTGTTCTGTAAAGACAGAGGAGGACACGGAGTAGATAAAAAATCCTTCATTGGTATCATGGACAAGAGTGGGAGAAGTTCTAGCTTCCGGTGCCACATAGTTAGTGATAGAAGGAGGTTTCCATGAGGCTTAGCGGTCGTGGCGGGCCTTCGAGCAGATGTCTGTCCAACGGGGAAGGTCATTGTACTTGCAGTGTGGTGGGGCCACAAGCCATTGATATTTTTGTGCATGATTGCACATGGATTGCCGGTGGTTGAGACCACCGCACATCGTTCCCTTGACCAGGCCATGGAGGGGGGTGTATTGACACGCCGGGAACTTGTTGGGGCGGATGGGGGCGGCGTAGACGGCGGAGCCACCGGAAGAGGGAGATGGAGTGTATAGGTGCATCATCGAAGTTTGGTGGTGATGCTTAGAGTGATGGTCTTGCTCCGCAGCCATGAGCTTTGGGGCGATGGCCGCCACAGTCATGTCATCGACCAAGAGTTGAAGGAGGATTTGGCGAATGACGTCGAATCAAGGTGGCAGGCCAGCAATGATGCCGGTGCAAACCACCGCCTCCGGCATCGCCACCTTCATCTCTTTGAGGTCGAAGGCCATGGTGGTGCATGCGGAGATGTATCCACCCATGTCGGAGTGGGCGGTGTAGGGTAAGTTGAATAAGGATATGATTTTGATGTCGCACGAGGTGGAAGTCGTAGTGTTGAAGCGAGCCATGAACGCAGCCCACACCGTCTTGGCGTAACCGCCACAAGCACGGATGTCGTCATGGAGGTTGGCTGAGGTAGTGGCAAGGATGGCAAGGAGGGTGGTGTTGTTTGCAAGCTTGCACGCATCGACCTTGGTGGTGTCGGTGGGGTCGGTGGAGGTGCACCGGAGCCGGTCCCGCGGATGATGGAGTGGAGGAGAATGCCCTTTTGCTCGGTAGAGCCGAAGTAAGGTTGAACATCCATAAATTGTAGTTGTGGGTTCCGTTGCGCTTGGCAGCGAGTTTTGGGACGGAAAGGAGAGAGCCGCCCATTGCGGCAACGGAGGCCATGGAGATTGAGAGGTAGGTGGGCCAGGTAAGAGGGAGAAAAAAATTAGGTCAAAAGGTGAAAAGTGTCCAACCTCTTTTTTTGTTGCGATGGAAAGGTAGGGAAGGAGGCCAGCAAAGGCGGGAACCAGAAAATTTTGGAGTGGGAGCTCCGAAGACAAAACGCTCGCGACGAACGTGGTGGACAGAAATCTGCCGATGTCCGGGAGAGTCGATTGACAAACCAAAAACAGATCTTTTTAAGATGGAAAGGTAGAGGGGAAGGTGCACTACAAATAGCTCCAAAAGAAGTTGTAGCGAGAGCACCGAACGCAAAACGCTCGCGACGGAAGTGGTGGGCAGAAGATTGACGATGTCAAGGGCAATCCTGAGAATGGTTTGTTTTGCGATGGAAATGTAGAGGCGCAGGCCAACTGCAATTAGCTGCAACAGGAATTGGCTTTGAAGCGCGGACGATGAAACGCTTGTGACGGAAGGGTGTTGGAGCAACATAGTGGCAGCGGTGGAGACGACGGAGGGAGGCAACAGGAGGGTCACTTGAGCTCTGATGCCATGTCTTGAAATAGAACACAATGAATGTGTTTGATTGAATGAATGTTGATTGACAAGGGCTGCCTCTAGCCCAAGTAGCTAAACGTCAAAGAAAACCAAGGTGGTGGTGTGAGGTGAGGTGGTGAGATGGTAGGAAGGTGTGGTGGTGGAGTGAGGTGAGGTGGAGAGGTGGTGGGAAGGTGAGCTGTTGGGAAGGTGAGGTGGTGGGAAAGTGAGGTGGCCCAGATTGTAGGGGAGGATAATGTTGGGGGCAAAGCTGTCTGGTAGCCTGTTCAGGAATGGGAGCAAGGAGGGATTGTTCCAAGATGGGAAAATGCATGGGCTAGGTTAAGGGGAAATGGCTGAGGTAGCCCAGGGAGGGGAAAATAGGCGTGGTAGCCCAGGGAGGGACAGAGTGGTGAGGTGGGGTGTGGAGTAATGCTTATGGGAGGATTTGAACCTGTGAGGTGGGGAGCAGGAATCAACGTGAGTAGCAAGAGGCTCAGAGTTCACTGACATGCTAGGATGGCATCTTACACAAACCACCAATCATTAGACGAGCAAACTCACCACCTGGGATTGGTTTCGTCATGTCCTCAACCATTAGTACCGTAGTAGGTACACGTCCTTGGGAAAGGGGGCCGGACAAGAAGAATACATCGTTTTGCTGTATTTTTGGTGCCCTCAATGTACAGAAGCACTCCATGCTTGGCTCATGGAGACATTCCTTTATGCAGTACCCGTAAACATTCCCGTGAATTGCACGTCTAAGGTGCAACCCGCTGATGTAGGGCTACAACTTCCATTCAAGGAAAGCATTATCAAGCGATCATCGCAACAGATGACCACCAAGTCCAAGGCAAAGGCGCGGCACAGTTTTCTACTCAAGAAGATGAAATAAACCTAATGTTGTGGATACTAGACTAGTGGAAGGGTTTGCGTACCATGCACAAAACCGTCACCGCAACATGGTCACAGTGCAGTTATGACGACACCATGTCCCAAGAGTTGCGGTTCATCACCCTCCAACAATGTGTAGGGTGGAGAAAGTTCCTAGCACAGTTTAAGACATTGGATGACAATGAGCACATCGGCATTTGGAGTTACCTTTTCTCCTCGTGTAGGATACATTCTACTTCTAACAATGCTTTTCTTTGCCTTCGTTCTTTGGAATTTTTACACATCACACTTCTATGGCGTTCAGCCATGGCAAGCCAGCAGCACGAGTTGTGACACGAGTTGCTGGCTTGCCATGGCTGGTTGTGGTGCTCCCGGCTTTGTAGCTGGCTTGCGCGCCAACAGCAAATTCGCGAGCATTAGCATTGATCGCATTCCCCTCACCCCCTCCACTAAGTGACGCATCTCCCGACGGGACATTGCTTGCAAATTTGACGGGCGATTTTTCTGCCCGTCTAAAATCAACAATGCCGGACATGAACCATGACAAGACTTTCTTAAGACCCATGGAAAAGAAGAAATAACTGCTCCAAAACAACCTAGAGTGTGATATTGGACAGCTCTCAAAGCTATTTTGTTCTGAATTTAAATGAGAGTGGAGTACCATCCAATCCACAAAATGGCGTCTCGGACGCACCTGGCACATCATCAATATCACGTTTTGTATTTTGGAATAACATATACCCCGACAACCTTCCAAGGAGAAATGAACTGAACGTTTGTCGGAAAACTTGGCCTCCTTGTCTTGGTTCACCATATTGATATCATGGCTTTCTCCAGGCCGGTGGAAGAGAACATAGAACATTTGCGTGAAATACATGTGATCCTCTAGGGGTAAAGCTTCTACAAAAAGGTGATCAAGTACATGTTTGTACAAGACGAGCTTGAACAGCTTTGAGATAGTCGCCAAGGGTAGTATGCGTGTCAACCCACAAAAGGTCCAGGTTGTAATGGATTGGCTGTGCCTAGAAAAATGTTGAGCAAAATAAGGTCTTTCATGGACCTTTCAAACTAGTATTGACGGTTTATGCAAGGGAATTTGACCTTGGTAGCTCCGTTGACCAGGCTCACACAAAAGTATGTACATTGGGAATTGAAAGTTGATTGTGATGTCAATTTTCACAAAGACAAATAGCTTCTATCAGCAACATCCAACTTAGCTCTTCCGGATCCTTTTCAACCATGGGAGGTACAATATGGTGCGTAAGTAGTTGGACTTGGAATAGTCCTTGTGCATAGAATTCACCCAGTTGTGTATGACAGCCAAAAGTTCATTCCTGCGGAGACACAGTATATGACTAGTGATCAAGAGCTCCTTGCCATGGTACACGCTTTCAAGATGTGTTGTTTTTACCTTGGAGATACTAGAAGGAACCTAGCGGTCATGACCAATCACAACCTGCTTGTGCTTTCCTACTTATAACCGAATCTGTCATGACAGAAGGCACATTTGATTGAATACCTGGGCTAATTCTCGTTCACGTGGGATATTGGCCAAGACACATCAATGTGGGTGATCCACTAATGTTACATCCTGTGGAAGTTATAGCAACCATCAAGTTTGGTGGGTGTATTATGGCCATTACAAAATCTATGGTGCAAATACCTCACCCTCCCGTAAGTATCCAGTAACCACCTTGAGATGTTATCCACTACAGCGGTTTATTAAACATGATCTAGATGTGATACGGTGCTGGTTTTCTGTTCAGGAATCTCAAAAGATGGAAGACTACGGATTGGTGGGGGCTGCGTGTGTTTACTGGAAGGGGGATCAAGTCACTGTGAAGAACAAAAAAAACCTCTAAATGCAGATTATCTCCCATTTCCATGACTCGTCAGAGTTAGGTCATGAAAGACGATAGGTCACTCTTGGATCATTATTGGTAGTCGAGATGGAGTATTGATGTCCATACGCCTTGCTTGACATGCAACCGATGTCTTTGGTAGAAATGCTAGCATAAAAAGGCCTAGTGGACTCCTCCAACATCTATACATCTCTATGACTCCATGGAAGTACGTCAGCGTTGAATTTATTACTTTTCTTTCGGACTCAGTACGTGGCCACAATCCAATATTAGTGGTTGTGGATCGTGTAACAAATATGACACACTGTATTCCTAGGACCACTGACAAATGCAGAGGAGACGACTTGTCTCTTTTTTGAGGGTGTGAAGAAGTACCCTAGCTTGCCACTGTGTATTATCTTGGATTGGGATAGAGTTATTACTAGTAAGTTGTGAAAAAAAGATGCACAAACACTATGGTAGCGAGTATCAAATTTTGATAGCATTTTTTCCTCGAATGAATAAACAAAAAAAAACTGCATGAGTTACACTCTAGAGTAGATGCTCTGCATGTATGTGGACCCCATCATGAATGACTAGGATGAATTCCTACAACCGACAGTTTACAGTGAACAACTTGGTGAATGGGTCAATGCAGTTTGCACTGTTCGTATTGAAAAGTGGTCAGCTTCCCATGGTATCCTCTTCAGTGGTAAAGAGTGGGAGTAAAGAGGGACGGGTTCCTTTTTCTCAAGCCTTTCACGAGAAGAGTAACTCCTTGTTGTAAAAGGCGAGTGGTAACCTTCAAGCGCCTCGGCAACAACAAAAGGCATATGCTAATCAAAGTCGCAGTGATGTCTTATTTGACATCGGCGACAAGGTGCTGCTTACCATTGAGAATATTTTACTAAAGTTTTTACGGGCAAAAAAATCTTCTTCCGAAATAGATTGGGCCATTTCCATGGTTTCACGCATCGAGCAAGCAGTTTTTTGACTGCTGATTCTGGTAAGTATGAAGATACATGACGTCCTTCATGTGAGCATGTTGGCTCCATGCACGGAAAAAGGACACGTTCAGCCACCAAAGACAGTTCTTATTACAAACAGCTAGTACGAGGTCCTCCGCATACTCCAAAACTGAGACCATACACTTTGGTCGAGCTTTGCTAGGAAATACCTTGCTGATTGGGCCAGTTGTGGACCTGAACATAATTTACGAAGGCTGCATCTTGCTTGCCTGCTGGTGTGACCAACAAGTATTGAGTGAGCTAACAGCTTGCATGCTGTTGATGGGTTGCAAGCCACCTGGACATAGATTTGGTATTGCCAGTGGTAGCATTAATGGAAAGCGACAATAGGAGGTTGTCGTGGTTTTCATGCGGATGCTCCACGCTGGAGGGGGGAGGTTGTTAGCCGTACTCTAGTCAGAGCTTAGGTTAAAGTGCATGTGTTCATTTCAAGCTGGTGATTCACTATCGAGCACTCTTACTGATTGGTCATGAACCAAGATGGTTCAAAATAAGTGGAGATGAATAGAGTGGGAGAGGCCGTTTGGCCCTCCCTTCTTGCAATAGCGAGGGGGTAGCCGGCGGCCACCCTCGCAAAATCGAGGGCCAGCTGGTGGCCAGCCACTTGCTGGTCAACAACCATTTGCCAACCACTTGCTGGCCGTGGATAAAGATAGTCGGTCAATTGGTGGAGAAGAGGCCATGAGGCCTCGAGGGGCACATATTGTGGCTTTGAGCCCTCGTTCTCCTCCTCGGTTTATGGGTCGAGCAAGACAAGGGGAGAGAGTGAGTAAAAGAGTACACAAGCAACATAAATTTAACAAAAGTCCATTTATTGTGAGCTTTTAGTTTCATTGCCAAAAGAATCGTGCGTAATCACAAGTTTGAGATGATACCCCCTTGTCTGAGACCGAGAACGAGGGGGCAAGGTAGATGGGTCTCCAAAGACTCAAATCATTTGATTCTCCATGCACATGTCATTGATGACAATTCCCCCCATTATAACGCAGAGGGAAGACCCCTCCATTGAGTGTGGACTCCATTGTGCGAACTTTGACGACGATTTCCGTGTAAGAATTGGAGTCACAACCTTCACAGATTTACACCTCAAACAAATTTTTTTTGGAGTTTGAAGAGATTCCCTGCTTCCCAGGTGGACAAGTGAAGGGAGGATTGTTCATTCTTGTGCTGTCATGTACATTCTCATGTACATGAGAATGTGAAACCCCTCTGTCATCCACACGTCATATCACGTACTCCAATAAATTCTGACCATTGACAGATCCCTGAAGTTCGGAAGGCATCTCAGGGCTGCATGGGTACGATATTAAAAAAAAAGTAGAAAGAGTGTCGCTGGAGGGCGGTAGGCAAGTGTGAGAAAAACATGACAAACATGTTTTGGCCAGATGGCTTTTGTCAGTGTCATACTGAAATAACTCCCAACGCGCTACATTAGTACCAACTTGCGGGGGAGAAAAACGGGGGGTGGGGTGATTTTTGTGGTGGCTGACCAAGTGACCGGTCTAAAGGGTCTTAAGTAATGTTCTTTAAATTCTGTAGGACACTAAGCAGCTTCTAAGTCTACGCGGTAGTCTCCAGGCCAAAATAACTCTGGAAGAGAACACCTGGGGATTAAATTCTCCGAGGCGTTGTGCGAGTCTCTTTAAATAAGATTCCAAGTGTAGACCTTCTGAGAATGGCGTTCAAGCGGTTTCAAGGATGAAAACCCTTTTCTTACTGTGACGTTTTTGTTGAAGCTGTTGTCGAAGCAAAGCGAGTTTCAAAACCCACTGAGTGTGACGAACTTGGTCAAAAAGAGGAGCGAGGAGCTTCGGATGGTAGCCACATGCTCTTAGGTGCTCGAAGAATGCCTGTTTTAGAGACACAAAATCTACCGCTGAGGATGATCGAATGAGATACCTGCTCAGCTCTGAAAATATGAATGAAGTTCGGAAGGCATCTCAGCCCTGCAAAGGGTACGATTGGAGAAAATTAGTTGAAAGAGTGTCGCCGGAAGGCGGTAGACAGGTGTGAGAAAAACATGACGAAGATGTTTTGGCCAGATGGCCTTCGTCAGTGTCAAACTGAAAGAACTCACAATGCGCTACATTAGTACCAACTAGCGGGGGAGAAAAAAAGGGGGTGGGGTGGTTTTTGTGGTGGCTGACTAAGCGACCGGTCTAAAGGGTCATAAGTAATGTCCTTTTAATCCTGGAGGACACTAAGTAGCTTCTAAGTCTATGCGGTCATCTCCAGGCCAAAATAACTCTGGAAGAGAACACATGGGGATTAAATTCTCCAAGGCGTTGTGCGAGTCTCTTGAAATAAGATCATAAGCATAGACTTTCTGAGAATGGCGATCGAAGGGTTTTAAGGACTAAAACCCTTCTCTTACCGTGACTTTTTTTAGTTGAAGCCGCTGTCAAAGCAAAGCGAGTTTTGAAACCCGCTGAGTGTGACGAACTTGGTCGAACAGAGGAACGAGGAACTTCCGAGGGTAGCCTCGTGCTCTTAGGCGCTCGAAGAACACTTGTTTTAGAGAGACAAAATCTACCGCTGAGGATGATCGAATGAGATACCTGCTCAGCTCTGAAGATATCAATGAATCTCGGAAGGCATCTCAGTGCTGCAAGTGGTACGATCTGAAAAAATTAGTAGAAAGAGTGTCGCTGGAGGGCGGTAGACAGGTGTGAGAAAAACATGACAAACATGTTTCTACCAGATGGCCCTCGTCAGTGTCATACTGAAAGAACTCACAACGCGCTTCATTAGTACCAACCAGCGGGGGAGAAAAACATGGGGTGGGGTGGTTTTTGTGGTGGCTGACCAAGTGAATGGGTTACCTACCCGAAATTAAGTCGCGCTGCAAATTCTGACCCTCATTGTCCCCCCTCATCCCTGCTTCTCAAGGTCCATACATGGGATAATTCTTGAGCTCGATCCATCCCCTGCAATGAATTGAACCAAGAAGGAAAAACCCTGGTACATCTTTATGCATATCCATCGTTGGGGTACTAGTGGGGTACTACCATGAGTTTGAATATTGGTCGAGGTCACATAGTTATTCTAGACGAACACCGTGTTCTCTTGCATGTTCGTGCGATTGTGTTTGAACAATCCAATGCCCGTTGATGATGCAAACAACGTTGAGCGTGTCGCGTGGCACGTCGGTACAGGTGCACAGGACCGTAGTGTGTGGCAACGCTCAACTTTTTTCGTGCATGTATGTCTTGTCTCTTGTCCTAGACGAGTCAGCATCAGTCAGCCCATCCACACACACCTTGCCAAATTAGCAAGAACACAATGAACCGCTTCGTAGTTAAGGAGTCACCTGGGGGAGAGGACACACAGTCTTGTTGAAGCTCCCTGACAGGGCCCTCCTCCGCGTTCTCCAATGTCGTGCCGTCCCATTGGACGTCTGCGCAAGGTCACTTTCTTGACCGTGGACAACACCGAGGAAAAGGAGGTGTCTTTGGAGTGATGATCCACATACCCAAAGGGCTCCTCCATGCCAAAATACATGCTATCACTATCCTCGAACATCCCTCTTGTTATCGCTGACACTAGCGTACAGCAGCATATCGACAGAACGCCATGCATCACACGACAGCCAACTCTACACTTGTAGAGCTACAGCCCAAGTGTAGGGTCCTCTTGTGTTTTCAAAGACAAGGACCCGGTTCTTCCCACCAAGTCTACCCCATCACCCTTGGTGAAATCAGCCCGCCGTCCTCCAAATGGTGCTAACAAAGAGAAGTGGCATGTTGACAACACACCGAAGCCCTCCACTCTGACTTCTCACCACCAAAGGACACGTTCTGCTTCTCTCGTCATCTCCGATAGGTTGCTACCATCCGGGCAGACGCCATATCCATCCCCCAACTATTGTTTATAGAAAGCAGAAAACCTTTGTAGGCATTTGCACCATCCATCATCAACGTGTCCTCCATATCTAAAGACGGAAGCGACAACGACAACACTACTAGTAGTAGCAGATGCAGCAACGATAGACATGTTGAATGATTTTGTCCCTTGTTCAGTGTTGTAGGACGGATCAGGAATGCTCTGCCCCTCGTGGAGGTATGACCCCTGGATCCGTTGTAGAGTGACTCAACTATGTTGTGTCTCATGTGAGATATAACCTGTGAGTACACCATATGGGTGAGTGGTTACCTTGGCCAATTTGTTGACTTACCAAAGTGAGCGGTCATGAGTTCGATCCTGGCCCCATGCATATCTTGTTTGCTATGGAAGCTTCCAAGAAAGAAAGTCCATAGCTTCTTGGACGCTACGTGGTTGGTCTGTCAGCTTAACACTAGGATGCTTATGTGTCAATCCCACAGTGCAAGTCTATTGGTGATGTGGCTGGTTCAGGCCATTTCCGATGAATGTGCTTTTGAGTTCTAGGACTAGACAGACAACTATAAAAGGACTTGTCTTGCATGCTGATCAATTAACCCTTGCTTGATGCTCTCTTATGTATTGACGACTTGAGCTCTTCTTGAGATGTAATGCTAAGGCGTTAGTACTCTTGAAGGTGAAGTGTATGCATGACACATGTCAACAAAGAAAGAAGGCCTAAAAACCTTTGTGAGCCTTTTGGTTTTGCGGCTTCTCTGCTAGAGGTGGTTAGCCCTATAGCTAACAAAGGGTTATGGACTGTTGAATATTTATGCCCCTTGTTCAGTGTTGTAGGACGGATCAGGAATGCTCTGCCCCTTGTGGAGGTATGACCCCTAGATCCATTGTAGTGTGACTCAACTATGCTCTGTCTCTTGTGAGATATGACCTGTGAGTACACCATGTGGGTGAGTGGTTACCTTGGCCATTTTGTTGATTTGGCCAAGTGAGAGGTCATGAGGTCGATCCTGGCCCCATGCATATCTTGTTTGCTGTGGAAGCTTCCAAGAAAGAAAGTCCGTAGCTTCTTGGACGCTACATGGTTGGTCTGTCACCTTGACACTAGGATGCTTATGTGTCAAGCCCACAGTGCAAGTCTATTGGTGACGTGGCTGGTTCAGGCCACTTCCCAGGAATGTGCTTTTGAGTTCTAGGACTGGACAGACAGCTATAAAAGGACTTGTCTTGCATGCTGATCAATCAACCCTTGCTTGATGCTCTCTTGCGTATTGACGACTTGAGCTCTTCTTGAGATGTAATGCTAAGGCGTTAGTACTCTTGAAGGTGAAGTGTATGCCTGATTAAGTTTGGGGTGCATGACACATACCTGCAAAGGAAGAAGGTGTAAGAACCTTTGTGAGCTTTTCGGTTTCGCGGCTTCTCTGCCGGAGGTGGTTAGCTCAGTAGCTAACA
>SZWC01000881.1:64844-84229 GCA_023375785.1 Penium margaritaceum | reverse complement strand
TTGTAGTGTGACTCAACTATGCTCTGTCTCTTGTGAGATATGACCTGTGAGTACACCATGTGGGTGAGTGGTTACCTTGGCCATTTTGTTGATTTGGCCAAGTGAGAGGTCATGAGGTCGATCCTGGCCCCATGCATATCTTGTTTGCTGTGGAAGCTTCCAAGAAAGAAAGTCCGTAGCTTCTTGGACGCTACATGGTTGGTCTGTCACCTTGACACTAGGATGCTTATGTGTCAAGCCCACAGTGCAAGTCTATTGGTGACGTGGCTGGTTCAGGCCACTTCCCAGGATTGTGCTTTTGAGTTCTAGGACTGGACAGACAGCTATAAAAGGACTTGTCTTGCATGCTGATCAATCAACCCTTGCTTGATGCTCTCTTGCGTATTGACGACTTGAGCTCTTCTTGAGATGTAATGCTAAGGCGTTAGTACTCTTGAAGGTGAAGTGTATGCCTGATTAAGTTTGGGGTGCATGACACATACCTGCAAAGGAAGAAGGTGTAAGAACCTTTGTGAGCTTTTCGGTTTCGCGGCTTCTCTGCCGGAGGTGGTTAGCTCAGTAGCTAACATGGACCCACTCCTCTGGTTAGAGAAGTTTCCCGCACGCAACCGCTAGGTCACAAGCAATGAGGGCGCTTTTGCTCTCACCCAACTTCTCTGTTTATAGGTTAACATCAGCAGGAGGGGAATGCAACACATCTGCACCTTTCTACCTTTGGAGTTGACATCAGCCTACATCATCCTACATCAGCCTACATCAGCCTACATCTGCTTGCAACGTCCAATACAAACACGGGAAGCAGTTGTCTCTTCTCACCAACAGCATACAGCGGCCTTAAACGCAGGTACATCGGCATCAATAATAGGTGCAGCAGCTGTAAAAGTTGTAGTTGTAGGGATGGCAGGGACAGGGGAACCAGTGAATCATTCACCCATCCTCAAGTTTGATGGAGAGGGGTTTGTGATTTGGAAGTGGCAATTTGAGATCATCATGGATGACAGAGATCTGCTAGGATATTTTGACGGAACTATCCCAGCACCAAAGGAAGAGTGTGATGACATTGTGGCATGGGTCAAGCTCAACAAGAAGGCTCTCGCCATTCTTGTGTCCTCTGTACAACCCTCACTCCTTTCACACATCAGTGGTTGTACAGTGGCAGCCGCGGCATACGCCAAACTCGGCAAGGTGTTTCAGTCCTCCTCATTTTCCAACCGTCTCTTCATTCTACAAAACCTCATCAGCATGAGGCTTGCTGAAGGGGAGGATGTCTCCGCCTTTATGAAAAAGTTTGAGATGCACTTGCAACAAGCCATCGGCATGGGGTGGGACCTGAAATCCGATATGCAGGCCATGATTTTTCTGATGACACTCCCAGAAAGTTGGGGCCCCATGATAACGGTGATTGGAGGGTGGACTGAATGTCAAGTTTCCTACACCACCGTCTCTGAGTATGTGCAAAATGAAGCCATGCATCGTAGCAGCAGTGAAGCAAACATGGCTGCCTTTGCCTCATGGAGCAGCGATTCCTTCTGCAATACCTTCTCCTCTGGTTACAAGGGAAACAACAGCACTAGCAATAGTGGAAGGGGTGCAAAGCACCAAGGAAACTACCATAACTGTGGCAAGGCTGGACACTGGGTTCGAGAGTGCCGTGCACCCAAGAAAGAGGGAGGAGAAGGAGATGAATGACGAGGGGGAAATGGTGGGAAGGATCCCACAAGCTTGGTGGCTGAGTGTGCCTCCAACAAAAGGAGGGCGATACTCAGGCCAGGAGCCTACGACCTTGACTCGGGCACAAATGAGCACACCACAAACAAGAAGAAAAAATTCATCTCTCTTGCTCTATGCAATAAGAAATTCAGAGTTGCCATCAGCAAGATTGAAGCAACTGAGGGGATTAGTGACAAGCTGGTCATAATGGGTGTCAACGGTGGAGATTCCGACTTCAAGCTAGAGGGGGTGGTCCACTTGCCCTCCTTCACAACAAACCTGCTCTTCGTCTCTAAGATAACTGACAATGACATGACAGTGGTCTTTACAGAGCAGGATGCGGTGATAGTCCCTACCAAGGACATCAATATCACCTACTCTGCCAAGAAGGTTGTCGCACAGGTTCCTCGCGTTGATGGACTCTACGTCTTGCAAACCAAAATGACACCTTCAACTGCTGAATCTTTGGTCAAGAGTAATGACGATGAGAACAGTGATATTGACTCAGATGAGGAATGATATGTTGGAATAGCGGAAGCATTGGCAGCAGATGATTCGGCAACAAAACCGCAAGCAAATACAACACTGAGGCTGTTCATTCTAGCCTTTGCACATCCTCCAAGAACCTTTGGCATAGGCGCTTTGGGCACGTGGCTCATCGCACATTGGAGCTCATGGGAAAGCAGGAGCTAGTGCATGGGATGGAGCTAGGTGATGAGGCGGAGGGAGCCGGGATCATGTGTGAGCCATGCCTTCAAGGCAAGGCGAAAAGGAAACCCTTCAAGCGTAATGGCATGCGTGCTCTCGCACCTCTTGATCTCATTCACTCTGACGTGTGTGGTCCCTTTTGCATACCGTCAAATGGATGCAGCAGATATTTCCTCACATGCATCGACGATAACAGCCGCAAAGTCTGGATATATTTTCTCAAAAATAAAAGTGAGGTGAAGGAGAATCTGCAAGCCTTTGTCGCTATGGTTGAGCAATAGAGTGGAAAGAAGGTGAAGGCATTCAGGACAGACAATGGGGGAGAGTATGAAGCCTGCAGGGAGTGGCTCAAGTTGCAGGGTATTGAACACCAGAAAACTACTACCTACTCACCTCAAAGCAACGGCATAGCAGAGAGGATGAACCAGACCCTCATGGGTATGACAAGGTGTGTGCTCTTTGATGTCAAGTTGCCTCCTTAGTTCTGGACCGAAGTAGCACGTACGGCTACCTATCTTATGAACCTCACACCTACAGCAGATTTGCAAAGGAGAGGCAAGAAGAAGCACACACATCAGCTTGAGACGCCTCAAGAAGCATGGTCAGGTAGGAAGCCGGACGCCTCCTATCTCAAGGTGTTCGGTTGCACCGACTTTGCCAAGGTCCAGGCTGGTGAGGGCCCTGGAAAGCTCAAGCAAGAGCACAAAGGTGTATTTTTATCAGCTATGACACCGCCCACAAAGCTTATCAACTGTGGGACCAAGGAGCCAAGAAGGTCATCCGCAGAAAAGACATGGATTTCCACGAAAGGTCTTCGAGTAAGGGAGAGATTCTCAAACTTGAGAATACTCCAAAACAGGGAGAGTGGCTCACTCTTTTTGAGGAGAGAGACGAAGCACCAACACAATGGCATGGGATGGGTACTGCAACAAGGAGAGGAGCTCATGAAGATGACTCGGAGGAATCAGACTCTGATTTTGACGTATCCAATCCTCTGGAACATGAGGAGGATGCCTCTCCCATCATCAATGACGAACCAGACCTCCAAAATCCACATCAACAGCACCAGCCAGCAGGTTCAAGGAGCAGTTCGCGCATCAAAGTTCCTCGACAACATTACGACACAGATAGGGGTGAATGGACAGGCTTCAACTATTCATTCTCGGTTCAAGAGGAGCCAACTTCTGACGCAGAGGCACTAACACGGCCTGACAAAGCGGAGTGGGATGAAGCAATTTGTAGTGAACTCAGCTCCATCGAGGAGAATGAGACATGGGTGTTGGTGGACAGACCTACCGGGGCTCACGTTGTGGGGTCCAAGTGGGTGCTGAAAGTTAAAAGGAAAAAGAATGGCAAGATAGACAAGTACAAGGCACGGGTGGTAGCAAAGGGGTTCTCCCAACGGCCTAGAGCAGAGTACGATGAGACCTTTGCTCCAGTTATGACGTTCGTCTCCATCCGGTCAATGCTCGCCATTGCTGCTGCAGAGAACATGGAGGTCCACCAGATGGATGTCAAGACAACCTTCCTTTACGGCAAACTTGACAAGGAGGTACTGGTGGAGGTTCCGGAGGGGGTTGATGCTCTCAAGGGCAAGGTGTGCAGATTGGTGAAGGTGCTCTATGGACTCAAACAAACGCCAAGACTTTGGTACCAGGAGAAAAACACATTCACGGCCAAGTAGTCCTTCATGCACTGCGACAATGACCCTAGCATGTACGTGCATGAGAGGGACAAAGGGACTATGTTGGTGGCCTTGCACGTTGATGACCTGATTCTATGCTCTTCTTCAACACAGCTGTTAGACGATCTCAAGGGTCAACTGAGTAGCAGATTTGAGATGAAGGACATGGGTCCTCTTGACTTCTATCTTGGAATTTCCATCAAGCGCGATAGAGCAGCAGGTACCATCAGCCTGAACCCGACAAAATACATTGACTCCATCCTCAAATGATACAACATGGCATATTGCAAACCTGCCAGCACACCCATGAGCTCGGAGTGTAAACTCTCCACCTCCATGTCCCCATCCAACGAAGCAGAGAAAAGTGACATGTTGGGCATCCCATATCAGTCTGCAGTGGGCAGTCTGATGCATGCCATGGTCGCCACCCGACTAGATATATC
Organism: Penium margaritaceum; assembly: GCA_023375785.1. Classification (NCBI taxonomy): domain Eukaryota; kingdom Viridiplantae; phylum Streptophyta; class Zygnematophyceae; order Desmidiales; family Peniaceae; genus Penium; species Penium margaritaceum. The sequence continues at coordinate 79,684 of SZWC01000881.1, read as the reverse complement.
CCATATTGTTGGGCAAGTGAGCCGGTTTGTGGCCAATCCTGGTCCACTTCACTGGCAAGTCGTGAAGCTTATTATGCGCTATCTTCAGGGGACGCGGCACGTGGGGCTCTAATTTGGAGGTATCGTTGGATCCGCGTCGCTCCGTCTCACGTGCTACACGGATGCTGATTGGGGAGGGAATATCGATGACAGAAAATCTACCTCCGGATTTGTGTGTACATTGAATGGAGGTGTAGTCAGTTGGGCAAGTACAAGCATGAATGTGTCTCTCTGTCGACAGCTGAAGCTGAGTACATCGCCTAGGCTGAGGTGTGTAAAGAGATGCAGTGGCTACAAAGCTTGCTATCTGAGATGAAGGCACCACAAGCAACGGCGACGGTCATCAAGATTGACAACATGAGTGCGATTGATATGTCGAAGAATCCCGTCCTGTCCAAGCGCACAGAGCACATTGAGATCCACTACCACTATGCTCGAGACTTGGTCTACAAAAAGACAGTGGAGCTCGAGTATGTCGGTACGAAGCTCAATCGGGCTGACATGCTTACAAAGCCACTGGACAAGGATCTCCACCAGGCAGGCAGGCAAGGTATCAGTATGGTCGACACAAGTGATGACGAATGATGATGGTCACTGACACAAGGTGAAAGGGAGAGATTTGTTGAATAATTTTGCCCCTTGCTAAGTGTTGTAGGAAGGATCATGAATGTTCTGCCCCTTGTGGAGTTACAATCCGTCGATCCGTTGTAGAGTGACTCAACTATGCTCTGTCTCATGTAAGATATGACCCATAAATACACCATGTGGGTGAGTGGTTACCTTGGCCATTTTGTTGATTTGGCCAAGTGAGAGGTCATGAGTTTGATCCTGGCCCCATGCACATCTTGCTTTCTATGGAAGCTTCCATGAAAGAAAGCCCGTAGGTTCTTGGACCTTACATGGTTGGTCTGTCAACTTGACACTAGGATTCCTATGTGTCAATCCCACAGTGCAAGTCTATTGGTGATGTTGCTGGTTCAGGCCACTTCCCAGGAATGTGCTTTTGAGTTCTAAGACTGGACAGACAGCTATAAAAGGACTTGTCTTGCATGCTAATCAATTAACCATTGCTTGATGCTCTCTTGACTATTAACGACTTGAGCTCTTCTTGAGATGTAATGCTACGGTGTTAGTACTCTTGAAGGTGAAGTGTATGCCTGATTAAGTTTGGGGTGCATGACACATGTCAACAAAAGGAAGAAGGCCTACAAATTTTTGTGAGATTTTTGGTTTCACGGTTTCTCTGCCAGAGGTGGCTAGCTTAGTAGCTAACAAGACAGTTGTCTGGAGACTCGACAGAAACTAAGTGCCTACAGCTGTCGATCTCACAACTAACAACCACGGGATCATCATCGACTAGTTGTAACAGTGGCAAATGTGGATGGCACTGTGACTGTTCTGGAAGTGGGTACTTCCAACCCATCTACAAGGCATAAAAGATACGTGGCATAGCGTATGCGGCAGTCCAACATCTCAGGCGCACCTTCTGTACCCACGATGGGTTTTGTGCTTTGGACACCCTTGCTACATCCACCGTTCACGGGTTATTATTGGAGCCGCCAGGTGAGGTGTTGCTTAAGTCATCATGCAGACTTCAAATGCATGTTTTGATGCTCCCATTGATGACCCAAGAACTCGATCATTTGGTGTAAGGACGAAAAAGGTACGGTTGTGCAAAGGTGGGAGGCGCACTCCCAGAAAATAGGAGACGTACCGGTTCGACCCCGAGCATGGCCGAGCGACTTTCTCACCCACTACAGTCGAAGCGCACCCTGGATGGATGCTTAGCCAATGAGGCAAGGTTTACTGGGGTCCATGGGTGCTTTAGGAAGGTGGTTGGAGCTGCATTTGCACGTAAGGGCGCTTCGGGCGGACGTGAACCCCATTGGCGGTGCTGCCAATGGCAGTCACGCATGGAGGACTCAAATAACCATAACTCAGTCATTTCTCCATGGATTGAGGCATTATTCGGTGCATCAGAAAGCTCACGCTGCGCAATACATGGTATATGTGCTATTTGCGTGATTGCACCTCAGCAGAGGGCTTCAAGGGGCCGAGGGACTCTCGGCTGGCTCATAGGGACTGGTACACAAGGAAGCCTAGAGGTTGTTCTAGGCATGCCAATCTTCCCCAAAGACTGTGTACATTGTCTTGTACTAATCCACCAAGTCTAAAGGATTCATTCCTTGCCCAACTCTCCTTGATTTCTAAGCATTGACTCGCACATATCCATTTGATCCTACAAGTCTTCCGTAGTGCACCTTGGTGTAAAGGTTGGAGGGAGAGTCGCACGGCGGGAACCCCGGTCACTAGCAGCGGTCTTCCTGCTAGGAGAGGATCGTGCGACATCTCAAGGGTTGGCCCACACACCAAGGGATCGAGGATGGGAGGACTATACCAAGGGCTCGGCATGTGACCATCATATTGGGCGCTCCCCGGTTCAGATTTGGTATCAGATTTTGTGGACGTTCGCTTGGCTTTGCGCAAAGCCAAGGGAGGCAACAGATCTGCCACAATTACGTTTGGCTATGATGTTTTCGTCACAATCGGAACCATGGCATAAGCAGCATTCAACCAGGCCTTCCTCATGGAGGAGACCCAGCTTGCTCTTGATGAGTTGCGTGAAGAGAACCAGGAGCTACGCGTGGAGGTTGAGGCAAGGTATGCCAACCAAGGGAGCACTACGTTTGGGGGTGTTGCATTGGCCTCTGCACCTGCCTTTCGGCAGCCCAAGCTAGAAGAGCCAATGTTCTACACCGGCAAGGGCAGTGCATAGTGACTCTTTACGGTGAACCATTATTTCATGGTGTCGGGTGTTCTTGTTGGAGAAGATGCCATGAGAATGCAACATGCTCCAACACTACTCTAGGGTATGGCGCTGCAGTGGTGGTTGACATTGTGTCGGCGGAATGCTGCTAGGTTACCGGACGGACTAGGGGCCGGGCAACGGATTCAACCACTTTTTAGCCTACCTCTGGGGCAGGAAGTGCAGCTTGGTACGCGGGCGTTGACGGAGAAGCCAGAGACGTAGGATCAGATGAAGACGATGCTCCAGGCGCGTTTTGACCTCCTCAACAGCATCCGAGTCACACATGACAAAATCAAATACGTCAAGCAAGGCAGATCAGTCCAAGACTACACCACACGCATCATGCCTTTGGTGGCGTAGATCAACGAACTCATGGATGCGGAGGCATACGCCCACTACCATGACGGCCTGAAGCCGCATGTCCAATGTGAACTCGAAGTGCATGCGTTGCGGAACTTCACTGAGCTAGTTTTGGTGGCGGAGTGCGTTGATGCGGACGCTACAATGCACACCAGAAAAACTATGCAACACGACCACGGGTGGAGCGGCCGGGTCAGGCTGTGTCCATGGGGGTAGATGCAATCCAAGCTGGGCAGTGGGGCATAGGCAGGCATGAGGGACCGAGAGGCAAGTGCTGGGCTTGTGGTGAGGAAGGTCATCACAAGCGGGACTGCCTCAAACGCAAGGCAAAGCAGGGAAATGGGTAGCAGCAGTGAGGGGGGAATGGCCTACTGCTATATTTCTTTTGTTCAAGGGACAGCACCAGCTCTGAAAGGCTTTGCCGAATAAGGAGCTGCCTCAAGTGTTGTTACGGGATAAAGGTGAGACCCAACAGTTTTAGGGATCATCCTGGAGCTAGTTCTTGAGATTCCGGAGGGGCGTTTCAAGGGCCGGAGGAAGCTACGTGGTGTGTTGGACGGTGACGCAAGCCAAAGCTTCTTCAACGACAAATTGGCAATGAGGATGGAGCTTGCACGGTAGCCGGGGACATCGGCCAAAGCGTGGCAGGTGCCCGGAGTGGTGGAGTGCGGCCATGATGAATTTTCTAAGTCGAAGTCGGTCTCCAAGTCGGAAGTCGAAAGTCGGAAGTCGGCATATGGCCCAAATTCGGTCAAATTCGTTTTCCCTTGGGCTCCTATACACCACACAAATGCTGATGCATGACACATAATTATGATTATTTGGGGATTGTTTCACATCTCACGGCAATGCACATTATGCACAACGTATGCCATTTGCAAGTTCTACACTCAGAGTCATATAGAAGGATTCATCTGCATCAAATCACATGATCAGAATCACATTCTCATACTGTTACTACCTATTTGAATTTATCATGCATGTGTTGGCAATGATTATAATAAATATATTATTTAATTGCATTCCTTCGTACTCATTGTACGAAGAAATATGCATGGAAATTGAAGCAAAACAAGCATGGCATTGAAAGAAAATAAATTTGTGTTGAAAATGTCAAAATAAAGACAAAGCCCTAGGTCTTGCATCCTTTCTTAGCAGCCTTGGCAGTAGCATTCTTGGTAGCAAGTGCCTTGGTTGCAGCAACTTTGGCAGCTCTTGCCTTGCCGGTAGCAGTCTTGGCAGCAATAGCCTTGAATGCAGCTACCCTAGCAGTGGCAGCATTGAATGAACGTGTATTGAAAGAAGCTGCTGGTGGCACTATGGCCCTAGCTGAAGCTGGTCGTGCAAAAGATGCTGCAGTTTCTGTTGTAGATGGACGTGAGAGGGTTGATGCTCCACCACATGCACTGTTAGCTTGTGCACCTCCCCTTGCAGCTGGCGGCATTGCTGTAGCTTGCTCCAAGTCCAGTCCATCCTCCACATCCTTTCGCTTCCGCACACCGAGCTGGAGGACCCTCCCAACTTCCTTCTCAGCAGTGAGCTCCTCATCCACCTCCTCTCCGTCAGCAGCTCCTTCACTGTCACCATCGTCCTCCATTTCCTCCACATCATCGTCTGAAGATGCATCCTTCTCTGATGCCACCCTCTCCCCACTAGCTCCCTCTCTTGCATCAGCTCCTTCTCCACTGGCAGTTTCCTCTCCACCAGCAGCCCCCTCTCCACCAGCAGCTCCCTCTCCAATAGCAGCTCTCTCTCCACCAGCAGCTCCCTCTCCACAAGTAGCTCCCTCTCCACCAGTACTTTCCATTCCACCTACAGCTCCCGGTCCATCTGCAGTCCCCTCTCCACCAGCAGCACCATCACCACCAACAGCTTCGTCATCATCAGAAGCTCCCTCTCCACCAACTGCTCCCTCTCCATCTGCATCTCCTGTCCCACCAGCCGCCATCTCTTCCAACCAGTCACCATCATCTTCGTCTGCGTCGGCAAGAAGATGGTCCCATTCCCACTCCTCTTCGTCGCCATCAGCTTGATCCTCAAAATCACCATCTGCCTCACTCTCACTTTCCTCGTCCTCATCCTCTGTTGCTTTCAAGATGTCAGCAATGAGGCTCCGTGACTTCTTCTTCCCATACAACTTGCACAGGTGGACGTTGACCCTCACCAGTAACTCCAATGTGCTGAATTTCAGCCTGTTGCACTGTGTAGTCTGCACCAGCTCGTTCTTTGAGAACACTCGCTCATTTTCCGAGGAGTTGCAAGGCTGTGCAAGGAGCTTCATGGCAAAAGCATGGATTACAGGCATGCTTGTGAGGAACCTTGCATTCCAGCAGAAGGCTAGCATGTCGCCAGCCACCACCTGCAGTAGTGTAGCCTTGGCCTTCTCCACATCCTTGGCACGCGAGGAGTCAATGTCGCGAGTGACCCGTGCATTCTCAAATTGCTCCAGCTCCTTCTCAAAAGTATCCACGTCCTTGTCCGGCACCATTACCGCAACGACAATGTTCCACGCCTCCACCATCTTCTCATCTCCATCAGAATTGTGCCCAAAGTGCATGGGATGTACATGGCGGGCTGTTGCAAAAACTGGGCGGTTCATCTGCTTGTCCCACCTCCATTTCAGCCCCACAAGTGCAAAATTCATCCATGCAGGGTTGCAGTCTGTACACTTCTTCCCAAGAACAAGTTCAAGTTTGCGCAAGACCTCTGTTGTGTCCAGCAAGGTCTTGTAGACGATGCCTGCAGTACCGCCGGTAGCATCAGCCTTGCACAAAGCAAGCACAAAGGGAGTCATGAGCTTCATCAGCACCTTCACCTACAACCAGAACACGACCATCCTTGTGATACGGCGCACTTCCTTCTTCTTTGCCTTCCACGCAGCATCCTTACCATCTTCCATGTACTGCCACATTTCACCAGTCACCAGCTTCTGCAAAACATCTTTCACTTCCAACAATCTGGTCAGCATCCTATGGACAGATGCAACGTGTGTTGCTGCTGCTGGGAGGAGCAACTTTCCGGACTCTGACTTCAGCCAAGACCTCAAGAGGTCCTTGTTCCTGAAAAATGTGATCACTCTCTTGCAGTTGCTGATGATAGCTTGTCCCCACTCTATCTTCCCCACATCCTTCAAGCGCAAGTCCCTCATGTGACAGATGCAATGAGTGAAAAACACAGCCGGGTAATTCCCACGCAAAGCCTCGTACACCTTCTTGTTTTTTCTTGCATTGTCCGTGAGGACCATCACTACTGCTCAGGTCCAACCTCAGTGATGGGCTGATCAATGACGGCGGCCAAATGATTAGAGTCAGGGACCAAGCCACTAGCACCACGGCTGAAAAGGTGCGCCACTCCCTCGGCGTTCGAGGCCATCGACGAGTAAGTAGGGTGGATCTGGATGTCGCTCCACTCATCCACACCAATGGAGATGCCAAAGATGTCCCAGCCGCTTCTCAGTGGGGACTCGTCCCTAACCAAAGTAGGGAGGATCTCGGCTGTCACCATGGCTTTGGCGGGTAGTCTGAATCCCGGCGTCGTCTTCCGCACATCCTCCACAAGCTCAGCAACGACACTTTCCCGCACCAAGAGATGGGTAGTACGCCCTTGGCCATCACTTTCACAGTTTTCTTCTGGCATTGTGCGTTTTCTGTGTTGGCCAGATGCTCAGACATCAAGCTCTGTCTTTCTGTGCTCATGGAGGCGGCCAAGAGTGGAGTTCCAGTGAAGATGGGGCTGAAAGACGGTACCGAAATCTGTGATGCTGCCATCTGCTGCTGCTGCTGTTGCTGTTACTGCTGCTGTTGCTACTTCTCGGCAGGTGTCTGCTGAGCTCACACTACTACACGTGACTGCTCACGCTGCCGAGCCTCATGGAGGTCCGACCAGTTGACTGGGCTGTCCTTTGTACCCAAGGCCTAGCCTTGACCCTTGAGTAGGGCCTCATCTACACCCTTGAAACCATCAGGAAGTGGTAGAGGGTGCAACCAAATAATTGCAGGCGCAGTAGCTGGTACGACCTTGCACATTTTCACATTCCCCACTGGATGACTGTAGTGACCATGCATCCGGTCACTACCTCAGGCAAAGGAAGAGCCACATGCGCCACAGTAGAAGCCAGGATAGCCTCCTTCTGTCGGCACTGGCTTGAAGAACTTGCTAAGGGCGCGTACTAGGAAGTCTCCAGTGAGGACGGGGAACCTGCCGGAGGCAGTGACATCGGCGCTGATTCCGGTGGTCCTAAAACCACTGTCCATGGTGGAGGCGGTGGGGCTCCCACCAAGAAGTTGTGTCTTCTACAACTCCATCCCAAACCTCAGGGTGGAGCCCTCAGCACAATAGGGAGGACCACAAGGAAAATAGCTACCAGTTCATGACGAGGTGAGCAGGAGGGGGGCTGCAATCAGGTCCACAATCAGCGGAATAGATTGCATGGAACACCAACGGTAGTCCCTAGTCTAACCCATGAGGTGGAGGATAGGCTGCCACCTCACATATTGTACCAGGTAAGATGCTGGGTGGCGCTCGTTGCCATCTAGCCAAACGATATTCTGCACCCAATCACCACAAAGCATGCATGCTTTTGCGTGTGCTTGATGTGTGGCCAACGCATGTGGTGGCGCCGGAAAAATTGGACAGGCATCTCTTCGGAGATCTTCGTGCGAATCTCAAAGACAGGCTTTCCGAGGCTTTGATCCGAACCTCCATGCTTTTTTTTTCCTGCCCATATATCCTGCTTAGTAATCCCACACATAGCGTAACATCTAGGTTCCTATTCCAAAAAATAGGGGCTCAAGTGGAGTCGATGCCCAAGTCAACTGAGGACGACTTGGCGACTCTGCCTTGACCCCCTCAAGTCGGAAGTCGAAGTCTTAATGGGAGTGCGGCAAGCCTCTCATCAAGTACAAGATCCATATGGGTGAGTTTGTGTGTGGCAGGGAGTTCCACACTTTCCCTATAGATGATTACGATTGCTTGATCGGCCGGGATTGGTTGCACACCTGGAATTTGATGGTGGAATGGACGTGCAACCGGTGGGTTGTCAAGGCGGGCGGGAAGAATCTCACTTTGCCATTGTGGCAAGGTGAGGAGGAGTCGGAGGTGGCGGAAGTGGGGAATTTTCTATGCGTCATCAACTTGTAGTAGTGCAAGGGTGGCCAGGTTGACTTGGTGAGTCCACAAGAACAGGCAGAGCAGCAGCGATTGAAGCAGCGGAGGACCAGCCAGTGGAAGGCGGAGGAGCTCCAGAGTTGTCTCACCGTGTTGGGGAGGTGCTTGAGGAGTTCAAGGATGTTTTCTTGGAGTGGTGGCCAAAGGGGCTGCCGCCGCAACGTGACATAGACCACAAGATCGAGCTGGTGTGAGGGTTATCACCAACGTTGTTCTCTTACAACTACATGAGTGATGCGGAGCTTACGGAGCTCAAGAAGCAGTTAGGGGAGCTGGTGAGCCATGAATTTATCCAGCCGTCACTGTCTTCATACGCTGCACCGGTGCTGTTTGTCAAGAAGAAGTAAGGAGAGTTGTGGATGTGCGTGGGCTACCGGGCGCTCAACAAAATCATGCTGAAAACCCGCTACCCATTGCCATGGGCAGAGGAGATGTTCGACTAGTTATGAGGCGCACACGTCTTTAGCAAACAGGACCTGAGGCCATGGTATCACCAAATCTGTATTGTGGAGGGGGAGATTGTGGAAAGAACAATGTTTCAGAGGTTGAGTTAATCGACCAAAAAACGTGCACTCGTAGATCAGTGCACGTTTTTGGGCCGGAAGTCCGACTTCGGGGGGCGAAATCGGACTTCGCCCGGCTCTGCGACTTCGCAGGCGGAGCTTTGCCAGCGAAGTCGTCAAACAGTCACAAACCCCTTGAGCGAGGGGTTTGTGACTGTTCGAGGGGGGTTTGCGGGTAGGTTTGGATGGGGGGTCCGAGACTCCCCCTGCGATGGAAGGGAATTTACTGGGCCCCGCTACCGCGGGGCCCAGCAGATGCCCGCGCAAAAATAAAACCCAAAACCCCCAAATGTAATTCGGGGATGGGTTTGTTCGACGTTTGGGCTTCAAACTAGGGATTGAACGCGGATTTGTGTGGTGGGAAAAAAATGAAAAGGGCATTTTCGCTCGATCGCGACCTCGCGATCGAGCGTCGACCACCGTTCGATCCTCCTGACATCGGCTTCGCCGATGTCAGAACGATCCGACTTCGCCCTCGATTTCGGCGAAAAGGGGGTCGTCGCTGAAATCGAGGGCAAAGTCGGAAAGAAACTTCTGACGCGGTTTTTTTGGCCGATGCACTCGAACTCGAGTGCATGACTTTTTGTCGATTAACCCTAAATCATGTTTCGGATGCGTTACGAACACTTTGAGTATCTTGTGATGTCTTTTGGGCTAATGAATGCTCCTGCTATGTTCATGGCGCTGATGAACCGGGTGTTCCACCCCTGCTTGGACCAGTTCATGGTCGTCTTTCTTGACGATATCCTTGTGTACTTGTGGAGGATAGAGGAGTACCAAGAGCACCTTTGGACGGTGATGGAAGTACTGAGAAAGGAGTGGTTGTTCGCCAAGCTCAGCCAGTGTAAACTTACCAAGTAGGTGGTGGAGATCCTCGAGCACATTATCAGCAGGAGGGGGATCCGCATGGATCTAAAGAAGGTGGAAGCAGCGAGGGAGTGGCCAGAGCTGGCGAGCGTGAATGACAATCAGGTTTTTCTGGGATTTACGAACTACTACCAGAGGTTTATTCGGGGGCATGCCGCAATGGGAGCACCCCTGACAAACTTGCTCAAGAAGGGGCACCCATGGAGTGGGTTGCGAAGGAGGGAGAAGCCTTCAGTGCAATGAAGGATGTCACGTGTGAGGCAATGGTGGTGGTGCACTCGGTCACGAGTAAGGAGTACATGTTGGTGACGGATGCAAGCGACTATGCAGTCGGCGGGGTGCTCATGCAGGACCAAGGGAAGGGGTTGCAACCCATTGCGTACGAGTCCAAAACACTGAAAGGGGTTGAACTCGGCTACCCAATCCATGATAAGGAGATGCTCGCGGTAGTCCAGGGCTTCAAGCAGTGTAGGTGCTACCTTGAGGCACGGCGGTGTGTTGTGCATACGGACCACTACGTGCTCAAGAACCTGAAGTCGCAGTCGAACCTGAGTCGTCATCAAGCACATGGATGGAGCTGCTAGAGGCCGGATTTGACTATGAGATCCAGGACAAAACAGGAAGAATTAATCTAGCGAACCCGCTTTCGCGTCGCACGGACTTGGGCATGCATGTGATCATGGTGCTGGATGGATCTCTGATTATCCGTGGCCTGTTTTCTCACGGGTATGCGGAGGACCAGGACTTTGTTGGGAGTACGGTGAAGGGGTGCAAGTGGGATGACTATTGGTGGCGTGAGAAGGAGAATCACATTGTGGTGTCGCGGAGTGCATCGTTGCGACAGGCATAATTGTAGGATGCACTCGACTCAAACTACAATGGTCATTTTGGCCATGACAATACGTTCAAGACACTTGCAGGCCGTTATTGGTGGGCGACAATGGAAGCAGGTTGCAAGGAGTAAGTGAACAGCTATGACACATACCAAAGAATCAAGTCACAGATGGGACAGGCGCCAGGAGAGCTGCGATCGCTATCGGTGCCAGAGCACCTGTGGGTGGACATCTCACTGGACTTTGTGGGGGGTCTTCCACGAGGCGCGACAGGAAACATCATGGTGCTCGTGGTGGTGGACCGGTTCAGCAGGATGGCATACTTCATTCCATGTATGGAGAAGGACACGACAGCTCAACTCCTCTTGTAGCATGTCGTCAAAATTCACGGAGTGCCGAAGTGCATGGCCTCATACCGCGACCCACACTTCACCTCCCGGTTTTTGGAAGAACTCTTGAAAAAGAAGTACACCCGTGTGGCTCTTCCATCGGCCTTCCATCCCCAAACGGATGGAAAAAATGGGCACACAAATCAGGCCATGGAGCAGTTGCTGCAGGGGATCTTGGAGCCGGATGGTGAGGGATGGAAAATGCAAGCTCCTAGTGGCTGAGTTTGCCTATAAATCAGCAATGCATCCCTCGACGGAGTGGCCCTCCTTTGAGGTAGTGTATGGGGAGCAACCTACATCTCCCTTGGACATGGCAATGGGAATGGACCTACCCGCGGTACATCAGTTTACAAATGACTTCACGGAGGTGTGGCAGAGTGTGCGTGAGGCGCTTCACAAGGCGCATCAGTAGATAAGGCGGCAAGCGGACAAGTACCGGACAACCGAGGAGTTCGCTATGGGCCAAAAGGTGATGTTGAGTCCGCGGAACCTGTAGCTCAAGCCTCTGTGGGTGGGTCCTTTTCCGGTCAAGGAGAAGCGGTCCACGATGAGTTATGAGTTCGAGTTGCCGGACCACTACGGGATCCATTCCATGTTCTACGCTTCTCTTCCCAAGGCCTACAATGATCCGGATGCGCAGTTTGCAGCGCGTTGTCAGGCTCCTCCTCCACTGGTCTTGGTGCAGGATGAGGAAGAATACATGGTGGAAACAATTCTCAAGCACAGTCGGTGCGGCAACGGGTGGCAGTACATGGTGTAATGGCTCAGGTATGGGCTGCATCCTCAAAGCCGACTTCCATAGGGGTGGTGCGGTTAACACGGTCCTCCGAGCGTACCAAGAGGGTACACCGTCCCCGTGCGCCCTCGGAGGAGAGATGATGTTATGGGAGCTGCCGGACGAAGCGGTGCTCATGTCATCGAGCTGACTTCAAATTCATGTCTTGATGCTCTCATTGGATTCTAAATGAAAAGCCATTTGAAATGGACCTAATAACCGGGTCATTCGGTGTAGGGACAAGAAAAATACGGCCATGCGAAGGTGTAAGGCGCACCTCTAGAAAAGAGGAGATGTACCGGTTCGACCCCGTGCAAGGCGAGGCGACTTTCTTGCCCACTGCAGCCGAAGTGCCCTTGGATGGACGCTTAGCCAATGAGGCAAGGTTCATTGGGGTCCATGGGCACTTCGCCTTGGGATGGCGGCTGGAGGTGTATTCGCAGGCAAGGGTGCTTCGGGTGGCTATGACGTCCGTTGGAGGTGCTGCCAACGGCTGTCACGCGTGGAGAACTCAAACGCCCATGACTCAAGTGTTTCTCCACAGATTGGAACATTGTCTGGTACGTTTTAAATCTCACAGTGTGTAATACATGATGCATGTGTTATTTGCGTGATTGCACCTTTGAAGAAGGCTTCACGGCACCGAGGGACTCTCAACTGGCTTATAGGGGCTGGTACATAAGGAAGCTTATAGGATTTTCTAGGCATGCCAATCTTCATAAGAGGCTATGTGCATTGCCTTGCACTAATCTATCAAGTCCAAAGGATTTATTCCTTTTCCAATTCTCCTTGATTTCCAAGTATTGCCTCGCATACGTCCATTTGATCCTACAAGTCTTCTACAGCGTCCTTTGTTGCAGACGTCGTTGGGAGAGTCGTAGGGTAGGAACCTCGGTCACTAGCCGCGGTCTTGCTTCTAGGAGAGGGTCGTGCGACATCTCAAGGGTTGGCTCACATACCAAAAGGTCAAGGGTGGGAGGTCGATCCCAATGGCTTGGTGTGTGACCGTCATGCCAGGCGCCCCTCGGTTCACACGGTTAGGTTGTGGGCGGCTCCAAGGTCCTAGAGCCACAGTACGCAGGAGTTGTCATTGTGTTCGTAGTAACAACACCACCGGCACCTGTGAACAACAAGCAGCGTAAGCACGGATACCCGGGAAAATAGTCTTGGATGTCGGACAGGCCAGCAATAATGGTAGATGTTAAGAAGTGATTGACTGAAGCACACAATGTTGGACACGCGTTGAACAGTGAAGTCATCCGTAGGGACTTCGTGGCATCGTTGCTTTGCACGCGGCAGATGAGCTGGATGGCATGGGGTTGCGAACCTTTAGCCGCACATGAGTGCAGAAATTCATCACGAAGGAGCTCGGATGGGCATGATGATTTGTATCAAATGCATCGCAGAAGGTTCCTGCTGACTGGGAGGATCAGGCTCTCAACATGTATCTCCACGCGGTGTGCATGGTGACCCTCTACATCATCTCCCCTCTCATGGTGCCAAACACCGATCATACTTGCGTTCAGCTGATGCCTGCCGCCAGCCAGACATGCATCCCTCGAGGTGCCGAAGACATCGGCATTGTCGGCATCAAAGACAAACGACAAGTCATAGCTGTCGTGATGTCACCTATGAAGAGCGATCTTCTTGTGATGCACTTGATATTTTGGGGGAAAACAACACATTTTCTATCACGTGGAGAGAAGGTCATGCGATTGGTCGATGCCGGATGGGACGTGACCTATACTTAGGCTCGTTGGGCGAACGGCAAAACCACGAAGCAGTGCATCTGCAACATCGTCTCTTCGTACTACCGTCGAACATGTACTACTCTCGGTGTCCGCGACGGGGACGCTCATGTTCTCTTGATTCTTGATGTATGGGGTCCCCAGTGCATCTCGAAATTCAAGGAGTGGCTGTGTCGGTTGTACACCGAAGGCACAGGCGGTGGATGCAAGCATTGTTCGTTTGCTGAAAAACAAGTTGGAGGAAAATTCACACTGGGGCGTGGTACGTTCATTAGAGGAAAGAAAAATGAACATGGGCATACAAGTGCTGAAGGAGGCAGTGTGCAGGTATGTTTCGATGTGTGGGAGTACGTGCGCAAAGCCGAGCCGCTCGTGAAAAACGCTTGGATGGGCTTCACCTTTCGTCGTGTATTCGAATCTTCTTTCTAGATTGCAGCAACATCATTCGCTGGTCGCCTGATCATCCATTCGTACGTGCCAGAGGACGATGACTCTGCTGTTTGATGTCCATGTCTTTGGCTTGTTCATCCCACTATAATGAAGTTAGATGTCTCTCTCAGCGCTTACCAGCATTGGCATGTTTGTCTTTTCCGAGTATGAGACGAGAAAAACATGGAAGCGCAGAGGGAAGATTTTGTTTGCTTGTGTGAGCTGAAGTTCGTCGAATTGAATCTCTTCAACACATGAAACATGTATGTAGCTTTCTCCAGCCAAAAAACTGTGATGGACAACCCTGGACCCCAGAAAACATGATTTTTGTGGTATTAAATTATTTCGGATTTTTTTAATCTTTAGGTGGTATACATGAATTCAATGAAAGTTTGTTTTCGACAAAATTTCATGAGGCAAAAATATGGTTAACATCGAAAGAATTTTTTTTGGGGTTAAAATTTTCCATGTATAATGATAATTATTATTAATTTACCATATATTTTATTTTTTATCACCTTATTTCAGTTGAATGTTGGGGTTCCGGGGTCAACACACATGCAGGCTTTGTGCTCTGAGCTAGCCTCCCTGCATAAGCTGGTTGCGATTACGGTGAAATATAGTGAGGATCTGTACACCTTCATCGCAACACACCAGTTTAGTAAACTTTAATGCGACATCGTGCGACCCGTGGATCCCGGGGTAAGGAAAAATATCTGCAGTGTTGCGTCGTCGAGTCATGGCTTGGTCAGATTTGGCAGATGTGGCTGCCTAGACGCGAACCTGCCGCTTTCTGGGTTTACCGCGACTCGCGGTTTCACATCCAAACCACCACCCACCCCATCCCCCTCCCCAACCCCCC
>SZWC01000881.1:51572-64605 GCA_023375785.1 Penium margaritaceum | reverse complement strand
CGTTTGGGCAGATTCCCTCCAGGTTCGTAAGGCGTGTTTGGGATGATCCGTCGTCCAGCACACTTGAGCCATGTTGGCCGCGTCGCCGACGTCGCTTCATCATTCAAACGGCAAAACTACTATCTGCCACGCTTTTCTCACTTACGTAAGCTATCCACTACATAATCAATTTTTTGAAAACTATCTGCCACGGAATCCGAGGTTAGATCACAAGAAGCCACGGTTGCCGAAAGTAGATCACCAGAATCCACGCGTGCACGATGCAGATCCCCATATGCACCTTCAAGTACTCGTCAACACATCTGTTCTGTCTAGTCGCTTAAGTTGTCAATTTCTCTCTTTTTACATCTAGACTTTTCTCACCATTGTTCTTAAAATAAATTGCCTACAAGTATAAACGATAGGCCCTTGTAATATCACACGCACAATCGCAGTTTCTTCGCGTTATGCACATGGAAGTTTTCCAGGTTCGACATTCAAATAACGTAAAACCTGCAAAATAGTTTGGCGAATATCGGCTAGCATACGCAACCCTATTCCAAAAATTAGAAGAAACCATGACTTCAATGAACGAATAAATACAATAATTAGATGTCATGAAAAACCCTTTGTTCGCGGCGTATATAATCACGTCTTGTATGCCACTCGTGGCATATCGTTATAAGGAAAACAAATCCGTGGTTCATCGTAATAAAAATATTGGAAAGCGTGGCTTTCTGCTACCAGAAATCGTAAAGCATGGTATATAGTTTCTAACTAGTGGCGCGGGAGATTACCACTATCCGAAAGCGTGGTATATCAGAAATTTATCGTCATTCAAATCGATGTCGACCGTCCGCGGGGAATTTTTCTGCGCCGGTCGACAGGTTTTGAAAACAGCGGCGGACGATATATTTAAGTACGAAGAAAAGCCGTCCGGACGATCGACGCCGATTTGTGTCATGCGATGAGGTAGGCGGTGCGGCCAAAACGGAATCCATGTACCGCCACAAGGTGCACGGTAGTCACGCCAAACACAGCCCCAAACGCACGTTGATGGCTGCCATGGGCCTTCGCATGTAGTCGCCGCTGAACTACAATGACGGTATCAACTCAACGACCGTCGCAGGCTTTGCCACTCGCTCCCTCCATTGCTGGCCCGTTGACTCGTCGGCACTTTCCACCGCACAGGAGGACCTTCTCTCCTCTCCGGGCACCAAGTCTCTCAAACCTTCAACCCCGTCGAGTTGTGCTCACCACCACCACTCCGGCACCCCCCTCGCTTTCTCTTCCCACCATCCCCGGCCTCCAACCAGCGAGGTCCCACCATGTTGCACAGAACGTCCTCGCTCAAACTCCCGACGGAGTCCGTGGACTCCGTCTTCGCGTCGCGCTACACCGCCTCCAGTGTGCCCAAGTGAGTGAAAAAGAGCCCAACTGCACCGTGCGCACTGTGCTCGCGTGCGTCGACTGCGCGTTTTCGTTTGATGATCTGTTTCCCATGTGGTTCAGCGATCTCCGCTCGTCGCTGCTCCGTTCGACGACGACGACGAAGACCAGGCCGCGTCCACCACGCTCTTTCGATGTTCCACAGGTCAACGGACATGACATCCTCCCGCCCGGATGCGCTTCATGAAGCATTCGTCTGGCGAGAGGACCACAGCTGGCGTCCTTGCTTTGTGCGGCGCTGCATTGTCCAGGGGAGAAATGAAGTTGATGAAGCAAGCTTAAAACACTTTTCTGAACATTGACGGGCAAACAGCGAGAGCCACATTGGACCCTGACGGTTGCTGAGTCTCAGTCACGACGGCGAGTGCCATCGTCATGCCGTTTGTACTTTCGTTTTGCACGACGGTTCCTCGGCCGAAGGAGCGCCAAGGATGAGATTGAGATTGCGGCGGGCGGCCCGATCACCGTTCGCCGCGCGAGGTCAGTCGGAGCCCTGTCTGCGGCTTCTCCGCATCTTCCTCACCGTGGCTGAAACCTCATCTCCTCGCCTCGGTGTGCAGCAGGCCCCCCACAGCGCAAGTGGGCGCGAACAGCGACGTCGTTGCGGCTTGGTGTTTCTGAGTCGGGGTTGGAAAACGTTACTGCGAGAAGCTTCGTGCTGCCCTGGTCAACTAAATTAGTTGTCACATTGCTGCTTTCAATCAGAGAAAATTCAGACCTGACGCAAAGCGCTGTCACTTGAGAACGTGGACACATGGGTCATCTGCGGGACACAAGCCCTTTTATTTTTTCCGGTACCAACCCGGGCACTTCGACGACCGCTCAATCAAATTAATTCGTGGCATACACGCCCGGTAGTCGTATCACAACTTGCCACGGGATGACGCGCATCAGTTCCAACGCTGAACTTCCTCGCATTCTATTGCACAACATGCTCGTTTCGTTTGAAACCACACAGCAAGGAAAGGAATCCTTTTGTGTATACCACTCGTAGGTGAAAGAGTTGGTTTCCATGGCTTCTGCGGGATGGCACGAGCGGCGTCTGGTGCCCCTTCGGTCCAATGCCGCTCGCTGCTCGGCGCGCTTGTTTCCGATGGCTAGCTATTGGGAGCGGCGTGCGTGGCTCTCGGCCGAACATGGCCCGAGCAGGCTGTGTTGGTCCATCGGTCCCTCGCAAGCGGCTGCCGTAGGCCGTTCACCAGACAAGTGCCTTCCCGCGTGCTTGACTGCTGTAAGAGACAAAAACGATGCTGACGCTTCAAGGAGGCAGCTGCAGCAAAACGCGTGTCCGCCTGCGGCATCGGCAGTCAGCGATTTCAAGTCAGCTGTCTTCCAACGTACCGTGTGGAGACTTGGTGAGCTGCCAGAGTTTATGGCTCATGACCGGTATCCTTGATCGCTGCTTCCTTCTCTTTCTTTCCCCTCCTTTTCCACCTCTCCCTCGTGCCCATCCTTGTCCTTCCTGTCCTCTCTCTCGCTTCACCATCCCTCCCTCCCTGTCCTCTGCAACCCTTGCCAACGTGGCAGGTACCGGCTGGCGTCGGAGGGCATTCCGAAGGACGCGGCGTACCAGATGATCCACGACGAGCTGCTGCTGGACTGCAACCCGCGGCTGAACCTGGCGTCGTTTGTGACCACGTGGATGGAGCCGGAGTGCGACAAGCTCATCCTCGAGAGCCTCAACAAGAACTACATCGACATCGAGGAGTACCCCATCACCAACGAACTGCAGGTACCTACCCTACCCGCCACCTTGCGTTTCGCTGGGTTGGGCCGCGTTGGGCTGGGGTGGGTAGTACGCACCACAAAGGCTGAGGCGGGGGGGGGGGGGGGGGGGGGGGGGGGGTTGTGTGCGGAAAAGAACGAGGATTGAGTGGAGGGAGCGTTCAGTGGGGATTGCAAGTGCTGTGGAAAGTGGGGTGCTGGTATGAGCTTACACGCGCACACCCTAGCACAGACGCGGGAGGCAAGCGAGCGGACAATCGCATTCGGATGGTGCGAGTGCAGACGTAAACGCAAGGGGAGGTGTGTTGCGACTTGCCTCCAGGTATTGCATGCCCTGCCGCTGCATGGGCCGAGTGGGAGTGTGCGAAGGACCGTGGTCCTTGTGGTGAAGGGTTGGGCCGAAGAAAGCGTGGAGGAATGAGGGAAGAGGGAGGACGAGGGAAGTAAGGGAGGACGTTTTTGAGCCGCAACGTTCCACGCGAGCTGCAGAGGACGGTGATGCAAAGCCCTTTCTTGCGAGGTGCCATCTGCAGAAGGTCGTTGGTCACGGATTCGACAGAGGCAGTGCTCTTTGAGGTTCGAGCTCCTGGTGCTGGTCGTTGAGGTGCAGATTTCTTGTTGACCGCTTATAAGGTGAACATTGAAGGTTTGTAAAACACGGAGGACCTTGACCCACGCAGCTTCATTTTTCGGAGTTTTGAGGACCATAGATGTGCAAACATGTCAAGCACTGGACACACGGCATGATTGGCAGTTGAAACTCCAAATTGGTCAGCTTGAGGACGGAGTTGCTCTTAGAGAAGCAGAGGCATCACTACCAACTGGCCTGCTGTTGTACATCCGAAAAAGGGCAAGAATGGGGGGAGGTAGGGGGGGGGGGGGGGGGGGGGGGGGGGAGACGGGAGACCACATACACCAGGATGGCTGCTCCGTGACCGACATAGGATGGTGGGGATGTGGAAGCGTGGTGGTGGGGGTCACCATTCCGTGTTCTGCGTGTGTGAAGCACCAAGCTGCCGTGCTCATGATGATTGCCATGCAACTTGCGTTGCGAGCACTGCCGTGCTCCACGCCCTCTCGGCGCACAAGCCTACACCGTGCCGCACAGCTGCTGCACTGCACGGCAGACTCGATGCCTTTTGTTGGGACTGTTTTTGTGACACGTGGAGGTTGTTGTCGCATATGTTCGAGAAGCGCCCAGGCTAAAAAAAGACTCCCTTTTTTTGCACCATTGCCTTGCGCTGCCCTCACATCGCTCCCAACCCACTGCACTACCGGCTGCCAGCGCACACACCCTTGTCCAGACAGAAACACACGTGGGCATATTTCTTGAGCAGCCTAACCGTACCCACCACCTTGTAGCCACCGCCTTGTAGCCACCACCTTTGTAGCCACCGCCTTGTAGCCACCACCTTTGTAGCCACCGCCTGTACCATGTCAGCTACATGCATCACATGACTCTTCTCATCCATGATGATTGTACGGCCTGGTCGCTCACGCCGAAAGCCGACGCAGCCTTGGTTATGCCGCTGCTGGTTTTGCTGCTACTTCCACTGCTGTGCACGCATCGACGTCCATTTCAGCAACCCCACAGGTGCAAGAGAGGAAGGAGGGGTGGGTAGTTTTTTATGACGGGAAAATAAGACGGTAGACTGGTTTTTTTGGTCACATGAGAAGATGCAGCAAGGTGGATCTTGAGAAGCAAATTGACTCACCTTCGTTTCTGCTGCTGCTCCTGCTGCTGGTGCTGCTCCTGCGGCTGCTCCGCCTCCTGCTGGTGCTCCTTCTGCGGCTGCTTCTGCTGCTCCTGCCACTGCTTTTCCTCCCACTGCTGGGCCTGGGGGATGCAGGAGCGGTGTGTGAACATCATTGCCAACCTGTTCCATGCCCCCCTGGCGGAGGCGGAGGGCGCTGTGGGGGTGGGCTGCGTGGGGTCGTCGGAGGCCATCATGCTGGCGGGGCTTGCGTTCAAGCGCAAGTGGCAGCAGCGCCGCAAGGCGGAGGGCAAGCCCTACGACAAGCCCAACTTCGTGTGCGGCTCCGAAGTGCAGGTAAGTGAGGGTCACGGCTGAGACGACCATCAGTGCTGGCTGCACTGACGGGTAGCCTTGACTTTCCACACCCGCCAAGCCAGGCCCAAACAGTTGTTGCATGGCTGTGTGTGCACCAGGAGGGGTACCACCCCGGCCCAGGAAGCTGAAGCGGCGGAGCATGATATGGTTGCTTGTGAGGTAGAGGGCTTTGGCGACCCTTCAGAAGACTCGCAAGACGAGCTGGATCCTGAAGCTCGTGGCATGGGGGCCTATGGATCGTGGCCATGCTAGGTACTGCCACGCCTGGTATGGTGTGACAAGTGCTGCCCTGAAGCTGCTTCATTCCCATCCTGGTGATGTCCACAACCAAGACACCAAGTCTTTGTCTGAGGACTGCTTATGTCGGAGAGCTTCCCCACGCACGCCACCCATGTGGTGAGACGGACACGTGTGTGAGTTCTGCCTTTTGTTTTTGTTTTGCACTGGATACTGTGCAGGTGTGCTGGGAGAAGTTCTCCAACTACTTTGAGGTGGAGATCAAGCTCGTGGACGTGGGCAAGAACGGGAGCTTTGTGATGGACCCGCAGGAGGCGGTGGACATGGTGGACGAGAACACGATCTGCGTGTGCGGCATACTGGGGTCGACGTACAACGGCGAGTTTGAGGACATCAAGTGCCTCAACGACCTGCTGGAGGAGAAGAACGCCAAGACGGGGTGGGACACGCCCATCCACGTGGACGCCGCCAGCGGCGGCTTTGTGGCGCCCTTCCTGTACCCGGAGCTGGAGTGGGACTTCCGTCTGCCGCTGGTGAAGAGCATCAACGTGAGCGGCCACAAGTTTGGGCTCGTGTACGCCGGCGTGGGGTGGGTGCTGTGGCGCTCCAAGGACGACCTGCCCGAGGAGCTCATCTTCCACGTCAACTACCTCGGCGCTGACCAGCCCACCTTCACGCTCAACTTCTCCAAGGGTGAGCTCCTCCTGTGCTCGTGCAGCTGATCCGTAGACTGGCATTCCGATCTCGTGGAAGCATGTTGTGTCTGTGACACTGCACATCTGGCTGGCTGGCTGGCTGTTACCAATGCTGGAAGGCATGTGGCAGTGGAAGGCATGTGGCAGTGGAAGGCATGTGGCAGTGGAAGGCATGTGGCAGTGGAAGGCATGTGGCAGTGGAAGGCATGTGGCAGTGGAAGGCATGTGGCAGTGAAAGGCATGTGGCAGTGGAAGGCATGTGGCAGTGGAAGGCGGGAACAAGTTTCTGGACCGACATGAATGGCAACCTGGTTGCCAGCTGGCAGGCTCTTCAGAGCTCGGCTGTCCGACTTCCTCAGATCCAGGATAGGATAGGAAGGTAGCCTGCTTTTTTCCCTCCATGAATCTGCTACTGCTTTGCGGCTGAAAGAATCTCACTGCGTTTCCCTCCCTCCATGATCCCCCCGTACATCCCCTGTGTCATGCCTCTTTGACTGCTGTCTGCAGGTGCAAGCCAGTTGATTGCTCAGTACTACCAGCTCATCCGACTCGGCTATGAGGTGTGCAAACCGCGGCGTGCTCCCCTTATCTCTCAGAAACCCATCTGCCTTCTGCTCGTTTTGCTTGACTTGCCAGGTTGTTGATTTGTGAACCTCAGGTTATGCTGAAATCCCCAGGGTTTGCCTTGCAATGGTTCAATGGCTTCGATCTTTTGTTCCGTCAGAACTTGAATGATGGTTGGTTGTGCATCTGCATTCGGCACTGCCGACAGTCTGCTGCCTTCTGGGCTCCCTTCCCATACGGCCCATGTTTTTTGAAGGGCTACCGCAAGATCATCGGCAACTGCGACAAGAACGCAAAGTACCTCAGGGAGTGCATCGTCGAGATGGACCTGTTTGAGATCTACTCCAAGGACGTGGGCGTGCCGCTCGTCACCTTTGGCCTCAAGGACCGCTCGCGCTTCGACGAGTATGCCATCGCGGAGAACCTCCGCCAGTACGGCTGGATCGTGCCCGCCTACACGATGGCGCCGAAGCTGGAGAATGTCACGATGCTGCGCGTGCTCGTGCGCGAGGACTTCTCGCGCTCCCTCGCCGACCGCTTCATCAACGACCTGCGCCACACGGTGGAGAAGCTGAAGCACCTATCCACGATCGTGCACCCGATGCTGACCCACGGCCTGGAGAGCTCCGGCAGCCTCAGCAACAGCAGCAGCTGCAACGAGCTCGCCACGGACTCCGACTCGGCGCCTCCCTCGGAGGGAGAGACTGAGGGCGAGGGCCAGGGTGACCGGACTGCGCCCTCAAATCTTGGCGGGGGTGCAGCGGCTGCGGCCGGGCAGGCGGGATCGGTCAAGGTCCGGTCGAGGCGGCACGCAACCCACCACCACCATCACCACCACCACCACCACTACCACCGGCGGCCACGCAAGAGCTCCGCCACCCTTCCCACAGGCCAGATGACCTACCACGCGCTCGACGAGGATGCGCTGCGCGAGCGCCGTTTCCACATCATGAAGAAGTTTGGCATTTCCAAGACAAATGGCGTATGCTGATCAGGGATGCGCCCGCGGGTGCAAGCGCACCATTCGCATGCATCCTGAAACCATGCGCATGTGCTGCAGGCCCAGGTCTGCTTTGAGGACTCGCCTGGCTCTCCTGACCATCTCCTAGGCATTTCTGGCCGCAGTTTGGCTCCACTCTGGGGCTCACTGGGATGAAGCCAGAAACAATATGAATGAGAAGGGCCTGAGTACATCTGACTAGGCTGCATGCTACAAGCTACTCTTCAGACAAAATCGGATGTGTCTGGTTGGCAACTTTCATGATTTTCTCTGGCAAAACAAGTGAGCACTGAAGTCAATGTTGGAAATAGTGGATGCATTGCATGAACGATGAGTTTGATCCAAGCCAACCTCATCCCGTGGTGCGACCCAAGGTGAATGAACAGGTGGAGCCTTCACATCGCGTGCAATTTTTCGAGAAAAAAGGACCCCCCCCTCCCCCCACCTCTCTTTCCCCTCCTTATGAGTGATTGACATTCTATCCCTTCCAAAAGAAATAACCTTCACCATAGCGCAAACAGGGAGGTGTAGATGAAAACAAGAACAATAGTACTCTTTGTTGTGATTTGTAACGTTTCTGTGGACCTGTACAACCTATCCTCTCCACTCGACTGGTCCATACTCATGCAGATCCCTGATGCGGACCCTGGTGGTACCGGTGCGGCGTGTGGTGGTGGACTACCAGCTTGGAGGACAGTCCGCTGTCCTGACATAGCCGTCCACGCCAGAACGAATGAGCAAAGACATGGAACAACAATGCATGGCAAGCCATAACATGCATGAGTCAACTCGCACAAACACACACACACACACACACACACACACTCGTCTGCTATCCATCTAGGGTCTCCCTGGACACTGGTACAACCCACCAAGTGTCTGGGTCTCGACCATGAGAGGAGTGATGCACACGCACACAAACCAGTGTAATGCATATCATACACATGTCAGAGGACAAGATGGTCTCCTCGTGACACTGGCGGTACCAGGGTCCGGGTCGCGACCACTACGAGCAATCCAACTCAATAGTATCATCATCCAAACACAGGATCAAGGGAGGATCTCCTCGTAACACGGGTGCAATGCACCATGTGTCCGGGTCTCGACCAACAACTCGCATGCACATGCCACACACAGTATAGCGACACACTAAGACACATGATCACATGGTCTCCTCCTGACATTGGTGCAATGCACCAAGTGTCCGGGTCTCGACCAACAGCTCGCATGCACATGCCACACACAGTATAGCGACACACTAAGACACACGATCACATGGTCTCCTCGTGACACTGGTGCAATGCACCAAGTGTCCGGGTCTCGACCAACAGTGTGCTACCATCTATATGCAGCTGTGCATGCACGTAGCGTGAGGCACATGCGGGATGCTGTAGATGCTCACCACAGAGCATGGACCTCGCCATGCATCTCCCATGGCGTCGTGTCAGGTCGAGGTCCACACAACACTCCCCCTGTGCAGATGAACTTGGCAGCGATGTCCTCGATGGAGATGCTGATGTCGTAGCTGAACAGGTCCTGGGCGATGAGTCATGTGGTGTATCCATCATGTAGAGACAGCTCCCCCTGTCACCTGCGAGTCGACTCCCTTCCTCAAAGACGAAGTGGTGTCTCTGACTACAACTCCTCACGTGAATCTGCGTCACCTGGGATATACCAGTCCTCGCGTGACTGCCAAGGGTCCCAACTCACAGTCTCTCCTGCCTCCGCACTGCCGCGATGCATCTGTGTGCGCCGGAGGAACGGGAATGGGCGAGTAGTACGCGTGCGTGGATGAAGTGGCGGAGCTGGCCTCCGATACGGGATAGCATCCCCTGAGACAGAAGGGTGTACTGCTAGAAGAGGAGAGCTGGAGCAACGAACCGGAGCACCACTCGTGGATGAAGATGACGATGGGGCAGATGAGTTAGGTGGATGAAGGTGCGTGACGGCAGTAGTAGGAGGAGCGATGATGGGGTCGACAGGAGCGAGGATGGCGGACGCCGAAAGCACGCTCACCTCTCCTATAATAGTATCCCCAACGGACATCATACTCGGAGCTCGTACAAGATCCTCCCCGGGTATAGGTGTGCCAGATGCTGCTGGCGGAAGGCTCCTGCAGGTAGCAGTGATGCTGTCCTCCTCTGAGAATCGCTCACGCGCTGCCATCATCTCCCGCTGTAGCATGACTACACGCTCTTGCAGGTCAGCATAATCTGCCTCGGACATGTCGAGGTGGCCTATGTCGACCTGGTGTAGAATAAACTCTGCCTCACTGGATGCTACACAGGCAGACTGCACAACTTGTGAGTACAGCGCCATCTGCATCTCTGCTGCTGAAGACGATGGAACTGGTGCTGCTGCATCCTCCTGGGGGTCAACCAAGGTTGCAACGTGCTGAGACGCTGGAACATCGGATGCAGTTGCAGGTGTCGCATCCACATCACAGCTCGTGTCTGTCATGTGAGGAGTGAGTGGTCGCATGCCGAGAGAGAAGGAGAAGGAGGAGTCGTCAGAGTCCGTAGAGCATGTGGAAGCGTCGTCCGTGCAGGTACTGCCACTCTCGGCGTCGATGTGATTGGTAGCGTCACCAAGAGGTGAAATCGAGGGGGCAGAACTCAGCTCCTGCTGACGAGGTGACTCCATGTGCATGTATGGATCTGCTCTGGTGTCCTCGACTGCCGCCATAATGGACACAGGTGTACAGGGCTCCGGCTCAGCAATGTCCGTCAAGGCGACCGACAAGCGCAGCTGGCACTCACGCACTGTCTCGCCGGGAACGCTGGTCACTACCACCTGCTCGATGATAGAGTAAGGACCATCATCTGACTCCGTCATGTATGTCGCTGCTCCGTCGTGGGCACGGGAGCCCGAAGACTGTGGGAACATGGACGACTCCTCACGCTGAAGCTGGTCCTCAGGTAGTGCAGATGAGGCGGTGGAGCATGCTGTGTCTGCTGCAGCATATGTCCCGGTGACATCTCTGAGAACTGCTGCTCTCAAGAACGCCTCAACCTCCAAAAGACCAACCGCCCGACTCTGCTCATGCACTGCGCCTGCTGTCATACTGGTGTGAATCTCGTGCGCCAACGCCCCCGGAGATCTGTGTGGGGTATCCCGATCCGCGCGGGACTCATGTGCCACCGCCAGGCAGCTACTGATCGGAGTCGCAAGTGGCACCGCCAAAGCACATGCAACCTGCTGCTGCAGAATGTCCGGCTGCTGCCCCAGTGTAGATGTCGACATCGATGACATGCAAGTCCCAAGTAATCCAACATCTGCCGGAGTCGTGTGAGTCGTCTGCACACTCTCCCCCGAAAGTCCTGGGCCTCCACCGGACGGAGCCGGGAGTGGCACAGTCCAGGGACGCCGTGCCTGCACTCCTCCTGAGGTAACCTGCTGCTGCAGAACGTCCGGCTCCTGTCCCAGCGTGGATGTCGACCTCGATGACACGCATATCTCCTGCACTGGAACCTCCGCCGGGCTCATGTGAGCCTACTGCACAAACTCCGTCAAAACTCCGCAAGAGGCATCCCGATCCGTACGGGACCCCTGTGCAACCGCCGGGCCGCCACCGGTAGGAGCCGTGAGTGGCACTGCCCACGGACGCCGGGCCTGCACTCCTCCTGACGCAAGCTACTGCTGTATAAGATCTGGATTCAGCGCGGACGTGGAAGTCGAGTTCGATGACACGCAAGTCTGCACCATGACCTCCATGTCGGGATCAGACTCCACGCGATGTGCTGTCACCGTATCATCTGAGTCTACCTGTACTGACGCTCGGGCAGCATGGCCCGACGCGACTGCGGATACTGTCGGTACTGTCACATCACGCGATGCGCGGTGACCACACTCCCCCTCGACAGGTATAGCAACGGAGGCCGAGGAGGTGGAGGATGTATCAACACCGGCGCGAGCACGCCGTGCGGAGCGCTGACGACGACGTCGCAGAGTCACTCGACTGAAACGACTGCTGGAAGACAAGTCATCGCGGGGTGGCGGCGTGATCACAGCAGAGTGGAGGAGCGAAAGGATGGTGGCAGCCTGGGACTGGCTGGCAGGTGAAGCAGAAGGGACACCATCGGATGAAGAAGGAAGATCTGTGGTCGAAGAGGCCGTCGACGAACGAGTAGCAGAAGCACGCTCAGTGACAACGAGGTCACAAAGCCGCTGCACCGTCTGCCGCAGGCCGTGGATCTCGGCGAATATGCTCGCCAGAGGTCCTGCTAGGGGATCTACAACGCCGGCAGATCCGTATGCTATGGAGGACGCAGGCTCGGACAAGGCTGTAGCCAAGGTGGATGCCAGCCGGGAGGGCGCGTCCAGCAGCGACGCCAACCATGACGTCCATCACCACAGTAGTAGCAGGCGAATGCGCGAAGCGCCTGCTGAGATGTCCGCGCACTCATCTCGTGCGCTGGACGATGGATAGGCACCGAGGGCACCTACTCCCGGTGGTAAACACCAAGCAACGGGAGAGAATGGGGCCAGTAGGTACTGTCACTCCTGGAGGTCACGGCGTCCGGGTCAGCAAACGTGACCAGACGGGAAGAGCTGCACTACCACAGCCCGCCCGGAGACTACAGTCCGACTAACTGCGGCCACTAATGCTGCTGCCACTAATGGAGCAAAGACTGCTCCAAGACGAGAAGGGGTGGCGGCCGCAGGTGTGGCTGCTGCTCCAAGCGGTAGACGACCCAGCCCTTGGAGCTGGTAAGACTCGAATCCGCCGTCGATCCTTCGGGGTGACGTGCGCGCACCAATACACGGGCCCCAGGAAGACGCCGGTCCACGACGCGTCTCGAAGCGGAGAACGCTGCCGACGACAGTCCGCTGTCGGCTTTGAAGGCGAAAGTGCAAGCTCTCGCGCAGCCACCGCACTAAGTAGTCGTCGACACTCCACCGCCTGATGCTGCTACTGCAGCTATGAAGCTGCGGCTGTTGCGGCGGTGGTAGTTGGAAGATGACCCTTTTTTTGTCGTTATTCTCTAGTCCACATGCCCCCTTTTCTGTTTTTCCTTTTCTTTTCCCTCACCCTCCACCCCCTTTTTGTTTTTGGTTTTGGTTCTCCCCTTTGCTCGCCTGAAGCCCGCTCTTTTTTTTTTTCTTCTTTTTTTTCCTTTTTCTTTTTGGCGTACCCTTTTTTGTACCTTTTGTTACTCGCCCCCCCCCTTTTCTTGATTGCCCGGAAGGTGGGCGAACGGAGAAAATGAGGAGGGGGGGGTGTCCGGCCTGTCCGGCTCTCCCTCCCGTGCACGCTCGCTCGCTCGCTCGCTAAGCGAGCGAGTGGGCGAGTGGGTGTGGGGGGGGAGGAG
>SZWC01000881.1:12029-42313 GCA_023375785.1 Penium margaritaceum | reverse complement strand
TCTGAAGACTCCTAAAGATCCTGGTATGTAAATTTCAACATTTGGTATCAGAGCAGGTGGCGTCATCAGATCTACAATCATGGCAGCAACAATCAACCATGGAGACCACTTCAAAGTCGCGCCGTTCGACGGCGATGACTACCATACATTCGCATTCAACATCGAGATGGTTTTTCTGAACAAGGGCCTATGGGGAGTTGTCTGCGATCCTCCCACTGACATATTACCTGCAGGAGCATCAGCTGAAGAACAAATCAGTTGGAAGCGGCGTTGTGATCATGCCTTCTCCATTTTGGCACTGAACTTAACAGAACGACTCAAGTTTATCATCAGAGACAACAACCCGACCAACTGCCCAAGGAAAGCATGGAAGGCCCTGAAGAGTCGCTATGAAAGAACAAGCGACGTCGAACTAGGAAGTCTTTTGACAGAGTTCCACACACAACGGATGGAAGAAGGAACGCGTTTGGAAGACCACGTGTCCCATCTCAAGCACCTAGCAAGCCGTATTGCATCAATGGGAGAAGCAATCTCCGAGAGAGTTCTAGTACTAACCCTTTTTCGTGGACTACCCGTCAGATTCAAAGACACCATCAACCGCCTTCTAACCTTTCAGAAACAAGGGAATACCTTTGATGCTCAATTGGCTGAACTTCGCACAACGCTACAGCAAGCCATTGATGCACAAGGAAGAGCCGCTGGTGGTGCACCCGGTGGCGCTGCAGGAGCAGCTGGAGCAGCAGCACCACCTGGAAATCAACCATACTCATTGACTCTGGAGAAGGCCATTGAAGAACTCATGATGGTTGAAGAGCAACACATCAAGGACAATGGAGGAGAAGCTGGTCTTGTAACCAAATATCAAGGACAAAGGACAAAAAAGTTTGGAAGTTATGGTAACGGCAGTCAGGGCTCCCTCACACATTCCAACAACAGAGATCCATCAACTCCTCATTCACCACGAGGATATGTTCCCCCAACTGACCGAGTATGCTGGACGTGCAAGCAGAAAGGGCACATTGCCGTGGACTGCCCCAAACGGCGTCCAAACTTTGCCCGTCACTATGGGTCCCGACGACCACATCAAGCAATGCTGACCACTTACATGTCCACTATGGCCGCCTTTCTTACAGGATCTCCAAAAGCACAGGATTTATCAGACGGAGAGGACAACTTTCAGTTGAACCTCCTATCTGAAGGACCAACTATGCCTGATGGGGGCATGTCAGCTACACCACCAGAGCCTTCATTCTATGACTCAGAACCAACAGACTCAGCACACCACATCATGAATGAGGAAGAGTTTGTGACTGAAGAACTGGCCATGTGCTCCATCGACAGCGCCCTTCTCCTGGCTGCTGGTATATTGGCATGGATCATGGACTCTGGGTGTACGAAACATATGACCTGCAAAAAGGACTGGTTCATCAACTTCAAACGTTTTCTGACGCCACGAGAAGTCCGTCTTGGTGATGGAAGAACCATCCCTGCCTACGGCCAAGGAACAGTGAGAGTTGGGATCAAGTGCAACGGAAAACCCACAACAAGGACCTTTGAAGATGTACTTTATGTCCCAGACCTTGCCGCAAACCTCCTCTCAGTCACCAAGCTCAACGACAAAGGCTTCAAAGTAGTGTTTGACACTGACAATAACTTCAAGGTGTACAACCAAGAATCACAACTGGCAGCCGTGGCTATACGGATGGGAAATCTGACTATCCTTGACACCAGTGAACCATCAAGACATTCAGCAACGCAAGAGATGGCCTTCGTGGCTTCTGCTCCTACACCAACAAAGTCATCTCTGGCAAACCCAGCAGAACTTTGGCACAAGCGGCTGGCACATGTCAGCTATCCAACTCTAACAAAAATGGCTGCAGATTCAGTTGCTCATGATCTTCTGGACAGCCTACTGGAAGACAAAGAAGCACCCATGTGCAGTGGCTGCATCACAAGCAAACAACATCAAGCGTCTTTTCAGACACTCCCGTCACATGGGACTCATGAGTGCCTGGAACTTGTCCACATGGATCTGTGCTATATCAAGGAAGGCCCCCTCTCCAACAAGCACTATTTCCTTGTCATTCTGGACGATTATTCACACATGGTCTGGACTCGGATTCTCCGCTTCAAATCTGATGCTGTCGAAGAAATCAAGACCTGGGTTCGACAGGTTGAAAACGAAACCAGCCTGACCGTGAAGAAGATCCGAACTGACAACGGAACAGAGTTTGTCAACCGCAACCTCAAGGCTTTCTACGATGAAAGAGGCATTCAGCATCAAACCACAGTGCCATACACTCCACAACAAAATGGCAAAGCCGAAAGGATGAATCAGAATCTCCTTGAAAGAGTTCGGACTATGCTTCATACGGCCGGGCTCTCATCCGCATTCTGGGCTGAAGCTCTTCACACTGCAGCATATATCACGAATCGCCTTCCCATGACTAAGCTGCCTGCAGGTACATCTACACCCTATGAAGCATGGACCGGACACAAGCCCTATCTGGGGCACATTCGCATTTTCGGATGCACAGCACATGCCTGGATCCGTCCAGAAGAGCGATCCAAACTGGACCCACGCTCTAAAGTCTGTATCCTCCTTGGATATGAGATACGTGACATCTATCGAATTTGGGATCCAGATTCCAAACGAGTCATTCGCAGCAGGCAGCCCATCTTTGATGAAAGCTTTTTCAATCGGGCACGTGATACAACACCACCAGCAGTTACACCCACTGTCTACATTGAAACAATGCCGCCACCTCTGCAAAAATTCTCTGTTGACCCAACACCCGATGATCACGCTGGCGTCCTCCCTCCTGCGGTTCCAGAGGAACATCATCATGCTCCTACTGCTTCACAGAAAGACACCTCCAACACCCCGTCACAGTCTGGGCTACGGCGATCAGCCAGACTTACCAGACCCCCAACGTTTCTTCAACTCGGCTTCCTGTCTACAACCGAACCCTCTGCAGACGACGACTTTGACCACTCAGCACTACTCACACAAGTGGTGGATCCCACCAGCTTCAAAGATGCTATGCGTCGTTCAGACGCAGACCTATGGCGCCAAGCAGCTCAAGAGGAGCTTTCTCAGCTTCAGAAACAACACACATGGGATCTGGTCCCTCGACCACCCAACACGCCCATCGTCACGTGTAAGTGGGTGTTCAAGACAAAGCTGACCAGTGCAGGTACACCTGATCGTCATAAGGCACGACTTGTCGCGCGCGGCTTCAACCAAGTTCTTGGAGTCAACTACCAAAACACTTTTGCACCAGTCGCCAAGTACTCATCCATCAGGGTGATTCTCTCTTTTGCTGCCAACAACAAGTGGCATCTTCATCAGATGGATGTCAAGAGCGCCTTCCTTAATGGTGACCTTAAGGAAGTCATCTACATGACTCGACCAGAAGGATTTGAGTCACTGGATCACCCCGACTATGTCTGCAAACTCAACAAGTCCGTATATGGCCTCAAGCAAGCTCCGCGACAGTGGAATCTCAAGATCCACGAATTCTTCCTGATTCAAGGCCTTCAACGTCTGCACTCTGATCACTCCGTATATTTTCGTGGAGGATCCAACCTACTCGGCGTCATCCTCTACGTGGACGACTTGATTCTATTCAGACCATCACTCTCTGTTCTGGATACTCTCAAACAGTAGCTTTCCCGCCGCTTTGAGATGACTGATATGGGGCCTCTCAAATACTACCTTGGAATTCAAATCACCCATGACTTTCTGCACGGCCACGTCACACTCACTCAGGCTACTTACGCTCAACGTGTGGCTGACAAATTTGGACTTGGAGCATCCACTTCCCAACCTACACCACTCTCCAAGGATCATGGCCTCACCAAACCAGTCACCACCGTCACACCCTTGGCCTCCTCAGCAGATGTCCAACATTTTCCACGCATGGTGGGCTCGCTGATGTACTCTTCCGTGGCTACCAGACCTGATCTCTCCTTTGCTGTTGGCCTCCTCAGTCAAGGCTGTCAGCACCCCACTGCTGCTCACGTCGTGGCCGCCAAGCGTAGCATTCGCTACCTTCGTGGATCTGCCTCCCTTGCGATTCGTTACTCCTCTGGCAACAATGTTCTCCAGGGATTTTGCGATGCCGATCTCTCTGGTGATCACACCACCAGCCGCTCCAACTCTGGCTATGTTTTTCTTCTCAATGGCAGACCCGTCAGCTGGCGTAGCAAGAAGCAATCTGTGGTCGCCCTCTCCTCCACATAAGCTGAGTACATTGCCGAGAGTGAATGCACCAGAGAGGCGGTGTGGCGTCGTATGCTCCTAAGCGAGCTCGGCTTCGACCAACTCGAACCCACGCCCATCCATTGCGACAACGAAGGGGCTATCACTCTATCTGAGGACCCGGTTCTTCATGACCGCACCAAGCATGTTCGTCGCCAGTACCACTATGTTCGCGACGCTGTTGCCGAGGGTGAGGTCGTCATGCACTACCTTCCTACCGTCGATCAAACTGCTGACATCTTCACCAAAGCTCTCTCTGCCGATCGTCATGCTCATCTCTGCACTCGCATGGGCCTGCTCTCCTCGTCCTAACTCTCCCTGGCGCCTCTGCTCTCCTCCTGCTGTCGCTCGTCCCCGGTGCTCTCCTTCCGTTCCCCCCATATGAGGCGTTGGAACGGACGGAGAGTGCTCTCGGTGGAACCGTCGTCGCTACCCGTTTCCGTGTCCCCCACATGAGGCGTTGGCACGGAAGCGGGTTGCGCACGGCCGTTTTCCCCACCCTCCTTCTGCTTCTGCCTGCCGCTGTCCTCTCCCTCGCCGCGTTCTCTCTTCCTCGCGCTTCGCTCCTCGCAACACGACAACACCCTCTCCCCCTGCCCTGCTCACCGCCGGCGCCACGCTGCTCGCAAGCGCATTTTCTCTCCGTCTATATCCTGTTCCTTCTGGCTTCACTCTCAGACCCCTATGGGTGGGCCGCCGCTGTCGGGCTCACCCTGCGGGCCGGATGCTGGGGAGGGGGCCCACTCCTTCTCGTCCGGGCAGGGTGTGCAGCTGGGGACCGAGTTAATTCTCAGCCGTCGGGGGCGTTTCCTGGGCTAAAAAGTTCCCTCCGGCCCACTGTCCACTCCGCGTCTTGCTGCTCCGAGCTTCTTTTTTTTCTCTCTTCGCGAGGCTCGGTTCGCCCGGGGGGGGGGGGCATTCTCTTACCGCGCATTCCCGTGCCTCGCCCTGCTTTTTTTTCTCTTCGGCACCCCCCACCCTACCGGCTCTCTTCTCCCGGGGGGCTTCTTCTCTTTTTCCACTTGTCGCCTCCAACTTCCTCAGCGTTGGATCGACAAGGGGGGGAATGTTGGAAAAAGGGCAACCGTCCGATCCTCTTCATCTACTGATCTACTGGGCTCAGCACAACATCAACAAAAGGAAAAAGCAAGAGGGCCGAGAGAGAGATTCCCATCTCTCTCTCGACCCTCCTGTCTATCCTGTATGGCTGGGCATGGTATGGCTGTGGGCAGGCCTCTTTAGGCGTCCCACTGATCCATCCATCCGCAGCCCTACTCTCTCTACTCACTCCACGGGAGCTCCAGAGAGCTGACAGAACAACTCCACCGGACGACATATATCTGAACAGGTTTTGGACAAACAGGGCGTGTGGTTCGGCAGACGAAGCGAGAGTGCAAGCATGAGCTCCTCTCGACCCTGAGTCTGCTGACATGGCAAGGAACAGCAGTGCGCGCAAGACACTGCCCTTTGTAAAGATGGATCCGGCGCTCCTGAATCACGCAAAGGCAGTGGGGAGAATCGCGGCCGTCACCGAGTCAAGAGGTGCGGTCCCTCCGTCATCTCAAGACGACCGGTCGAGAGATCGGCGACTACGAGAGGCTACCGCAGATCCGGACGATCTCGTCCGTGGATCGCACCGAGGGCGCTGGGCATCTGCCAACCTCGGTCTGCCGATGATCGGAGATCATCGAGCGGTGTCCGGGAGATCCTGTGGCTGAGAACCCGAAGACACAGGGTTACCGGACTACTCAACACTTGTACTTTTCTGCTCTTAGCTAGTACAGACATACAAGTAGCCGTAGTTTTTTATTTGCTATTACTTCGTCTGTGTGTAATTATTCTGAGCAAGCTTGGTACCTTTGGAAAGCTTGTGAGACGAGTCGTGTAACTGTGCCTTCAGCTCATCTCCTTGAATCGCACAGTCAGTAACATTATTCAGGCAAGAGTGCCTGTGTGTGTAAGAGTAGTAGCACGTGTATGAGGGAGTATCACCGACAGTTCAGTAAAGGATTGAGAAAGTTGACCCATCAGGGTACTGTATCTGAAGACTCCTAAAGATCCTGGTATGTAAATTTCAACAGGCTGGCAGGCACGGGCAGGGAAGCCAGTCCCGAGGGGCTGGCGGACATGGACGGGACAGCCAGCCCTGAGGGGCTGGCGGGCAGGGACGGGGCGGCCGGCCCTGAGGGGCTGGTGGGCATGGATGGGGCGGCCGGCCATGAGGGGTTGTCTGACACAGATGGGGCAGCCGACGAAGGTGGGCCCGTGGGCACAGAAGATGGAACGCCTGGACGCGGTAGGACGGGGGATGGACCCACCACTCCCCCATGCGACGGGAGGAACATCGACATGCCGGAGCAAACGAGGTCACGGGGAAACAAGTCCTCAAAGAAGAGGGCATCGTGGGACTCGACGATGCAATGTCGGGTGGGATCCCAAAAACACCATGCCTTCGATTGACGGAAGACGCCAAAGAAGGTGCACAGGCGACCGCGAGGCTCGAGCTTGCCACCCTAGTGCGGGGCAGGCAACCACACGATGGCTACGCAGCCCCAGACACGTGCCGGATGTAGGTCGGCGCATTCCCCATACCAGTGCTGGTATGGGGTGGACTGATGAGGAGTGGGTCCATGGGGAATCCGGTTCCAGACCCACGTCATGTAGGTCATGGCCTCGAAGTAGAAGCCTTCCGAGATGCCGGATTCGACTCGCATGGTGTGGACGCCGTCAGCCATGGTGCGGTTCCACCGCTCAGAGACACTATTCTGGGCTGGCGTGTAAGGCGTCGACGTCTCATGATGGACACCACGGGAGATGAGGAAAAGGGTGGTCTCCCCAAGAAACTCACCCCCACGATCAGAGCGGAAGTGGCGGAGGGAGCGACCACACTCGCGTTCAGCACGGACAAGCCAGTCTTGAGTAGTGGGAGCGACGTTGCTTTTCTGCCTCAGGCAGAAGACCCAGCGATAGCAAGAGTAGTCGTCCATAAGGGTCAGGACGTAACGATCGTGCTCGCCGACGGACTCTGTCGAGAGCGGACCCATGACATCAGAGTGAATGAGGTTGAGCGGGACGGACGCTCGAGAGGCAGTGAGGAGGTAGGTGGAATAGTGCATCTTGCCTTGAGCACAATCAATGCACTCAGTGGGACACGGCAGAGGAAAGGAGGCTGATTCAAGACCCGTGGCTGGCTATGTGCGAAGCATGCTGTCCACAGCGGCAAAGTGGATGTGATAGAGGCGGCGATGTAGGAGACGCATGTGCAACGTAGGCTAAGTGTTGGTGATGAACACATGGCTAGTGTCTATCGATGAGGAGGAGACAGAGGTGGGAATAGACAGGCGCGGTACATGCCACAAGTTGCCATGGGCGGTGGCATTCAGAACAACACGACCGGACGGACGCAACGACACAGTGTCCACTCCACGTGAATGCAGAACGTCCATGCTCATGCGATCAAGGGAGGTGACAGACAAGAGGCTAAGCTCAAGGCCAGGGATGAAGAGAACACTAGTCAAGAAGACATCACCCGCTAGACCACGGAAACGAACGAAGCCCACACCACGAACGGGAAATACCTGGCCAGATCCCGTCCGAACCCTGGGGAGACCAGTGACGAGACCAAGAACACTGAAGGCCTTGCGCGAGGCCATCATGTGATTCGTGGCTCCGGAGTCAATGATCGAGGTCTCTGACGGATCCTAGACCGGTGAGGCCGTGTTACTAACAGTCACATGGCAATGGGCGAGCGACGCTGACAAAGTGGGTGGAGGTGCAAACCACGAGTGCCAATCATCTAGCCAGGCGACATCGTCTCGAAGAGGAGTGGGAGGACAGGGCACGGCAGAGGACAGGGCGGACGGAAATACAGGACATGATCGCAGCACTGACTCTGTCATGCAAGGCGAGGAGGGACTAGCGACTATGCAACTCGCACTTCCTTGGGGAGGAGGGCAAGGAAGGCCAAGCTGGAAGGCGATGAACTTTTCCAGCTGGCGCTCACGGGCGGAGGGTCTGACGGAGTAGACCGACTACAGTGTGATGGTGCCGGAATCCGGGAAAGAAAACGAAGGCGCTGGGGACGGAGCAGCGGGTGCGGACGGCTGTGGAGGAAGCTGAGGTGAGACCGTCATGGGTGGCGTGGATGCGACAGGAGCAGTGACGGTCATGACGCTGGTGGAAAGACGACACCTATGCTGGCTACGCATGGTGGCGATGACACGAGCCTCGCCAGTCAGGAGCGGACACGTGTACCGCTCGTGTCCGGACTGGCCACAGTTGTGGCAGACGAGGTTGACGCTGCCTGATTCGCTGGTCTGCTGCTCAGTCCCTTTGCCCTTCTTGACCTTCTTCTTCTTCTTTCTAGATTAGAGGGTGTTGGAAGATGCTGCTGCTATTGGGGCGGTGACAGTCACTGAGGCGACGGCAGGAGAGGCGACGGCAGGGGAGGCGAGGGACTCCATGCGATGGATGTGCGCCTCCTTACGAGCTTCCTTGATGTAGAGGAAGAGCTCGTATGCCCAAGGCATGAGATTACCCTGGACAACCATCGCGGCGAGAACGTCCTGGGAGTAGTGAACGAAGACGTCGAAGGAGTCGGTGGCGCTGCGCTTGATGGTCAGGAGCGCGGAGAGAGAGGGTGGCGCACTATCTCCGAGGTGGCGAAGTAGGTCCTCTGCACGCTGCCAAGGAGAGGTGACCGTCTCGGTCTCTCCCGTGTAAAGGGAGTTGAACTCCCGGAGCGGACGGCTGGTCTCAGCATCATTGGACAGGCGATGAGGGCGCATGAGTATGTGCCAGGCTGCTGCTCGGTCATGGAGGGCTCCTATGGTGAGGTCGCCGAAGAAGGGCTCAAGGGCGAGGCGTGTGGCTGGAGGGGCGACAGGAACGAGAGCACACACGGTGCGACCGACGTCGTAGTCATGGTCGGCCTGGGTGGAGTCGAAGGGCAGGACATAGTAAGGCCATAGGCCCTCGCCCTTTGCACATATCCGGAAGCTGAGTTCCCAGCTCCGGAACTGGTCGCCAGCCTGAAGCGACGGCGGTGGGGTTTCGAAGTCCTTTGGCCTGCGGCCGGCACCCAGAGTGGGGCCTAGGACTGACGTCACCATTTGTTGTTGGCGTAGGGTGTGTTGTAATGCCAAGTATTGTGTGGCAAAGGAAACCGTAGGGCTCGCATATCTTGGTGGAGCAAACGGTGCTTGCTGACGTTGGTGTGGATACTGCGGCAGCGGTTGCTACTACAGCGGTGGCGGCTGCTGATACTGCTACTGCAGCTGCTGATGCTGTTGCTGCGGTGGCTGCTGCTGATGCTACTGCTGCAATTGTTCCTGTTGCTGCTGCTACTGCTCGTGTTGCTGCTACTGCTGCTGCTCCTGCTGTTGCTGCTACTGCTGCTACTGCTTCTATTGCTGCTGCTACTGCTGGAGCTACTACAGGAAAGGGGGACAAGGGGTCCTCCCACCAGAGGAGGATCCCTCCCCACTAGGGCTAGTGGCCATGTTGTTTGGCCCCCTTTGTTTCAACCTCCTTTGTGCGTTTTTATTTCCTTTTGTACTACTGTCGTCAGTAGTGACGTTCGCAGTGGTGTCAGCCTGAGATTGTTGACTTTAGCAAGTGCTACTGAGTATCTACAGAGTTGCTGGTATTTTTGTTGATGACATCAGCAGTGAGGTCAGCAATGACATCAGCAAAAACATTGCTGACGTCAGTAGTGGTTATTGCTGAAGCCACTGTTGTGTCCGCCACAGGCGGTCAGCAGGAGGTGCTGTAGCTGTAGCTAATGCTGCTGCTGCTATGGCTACTGCTGCTGCTGCTACTGCTACTGGTTTGCTGCTGTAGCTGTTGTTGTTGCTATTGTTGCAGGCGTTGTTGCTGCTACTGCTGCTGTGATTGTGGCTGCAGCAGCCGCTGCTGCTGCTGCTGCTGCTAGGCTGCTGCGTGTAACTACGGTTGTCGTGGCTGCTGCAACGGCCGTGATGAGAGCAGCAGCAGCTACAATAGCACCTGTGGGGTGGGGGATTTTTTTTTGCAGTTTATTTTTTCTGGTTGTATAGCGAGCTCGCTGCTCGCTGTGAGCCATGAGCAGTGAGCAGCGAGCTGCCTGCTCATTGCCCGCTGCTTGCTCTGGGCCGCGAGCAGCAAGCTCTCTGTGGGCAGCGGGCTGCGAGCAGTTGCAGCCGTTGCTATTGCGAGTTACAGCTGGTGCTGCTGCGCACTGCGACTGGCTGCTACTGCGGCTGCTGCTGCTGCTTGCTACAGGCTGCTGCTGGTTGCTCCTTGCTGCTGCTGCTTTTGCAGACGCCTGCTGCTGCTGCTCGCTGCTGGCTACTGCGTGCTGCTGCCACTGCTCCCGCCGGATGCTTTTGCTGCTTGTTGCTGCTACGCCCTGCTGTTGCTGCAAGCTGCTACGGACTGCTGTTGCTGCTAGCTGTCGCGAGCTGCTGCTGCTGCCAGCTGCTGCTGCAAAGCACTGCTACTGTTGGCTGCTGCTGCCACTGCTCACTGCTGCAGTTAGCTGCTGCCGCTGTTGCTACTTGCAGCACCATCACACCTGGTCGACGCGTGTCGTCATCGCGATGCCTGACGTCGTTGGTCGCTGACCTCCTCGCGTCACGCGTGGAGGTCACTGCTGTTGAAACATTTCGGCAGCGTTTCCCCTGGCCCACTGGCCGTGGGGAAAATTTTGACGCCGCCACCAGGCTGGTCAATGCTGCCGGAAAAAAAGCGTCAGCATTTCCCCTCCATTGGCACGTATGGGGGTCCACCGGCGTTGTCTGGGACCTGTACGCCAGTCTTCTGCTGCTGCTATTACGCTCTGGCTCTGATACAAAGCTGGAATTACTAAGCAGCAGGTTGGGGCAGCAGCGTTGTTGATGGAGTGTGTGAGCTTCCACGCTCGTTGCTTAGTCTGCTGCCCCCTTAGTCCGCTGCTGTTGATTGAGGCTAATTCTAGATGCTCTGGGTTAGTTGCTCAGAAGTGCGCGCGCCAGTGCTAGCGCCAGAAAGCGGCTGAAAACTGGAAGTAACTGATTAGGAGTGAAGAATGCACAACAATGGGAAACCCCTCCAAGTTCTAGCTCCCCCTCCAACTCTGTAGAGCTTGTTACTCAGCTAACCAACCAATCAGAAAATAGTCCTAGAATTGTTTTCTGACAGGCAGGGTTTTCTCGGTGAGCCCTGCCAGACGGCTGACGGCCCAAAACCCGGGCGTAGTCGGTTTTGCCTGAAAACTGGACCATACCATAATACCGACGCTGCGATCGCAGTCGTGTGGTCAGAAACAGCTAGAAAAAGAGTAGCAAAGACTTATGACTGCCCGAACCCATGCAGTACCTACGGTGGTCCATTGTTCCAAACAGTACCACACAAGATGAAACATGGACCCTAGGCAGAGCATGACGTTGCAGACATAATAGCACAGTCAGATCCAGCGCTACATGCATGCTGACTGCCTCTGCGGTGGCAGTGACCGCCGGCGGCTCGACCACCAAGGAGGCCTGCCGATGGAGCTGAGCACGTTGACGTAGGGAGGAGGCTCCAGTGAACTACGTGTAGGCCTCAACGTGTGTTGGTTCCACCAGAGGACACTCCAGCAGCGTAAAGTCTCGTCGTCAGTCATCTGCACGCCGATGTACACAAGCCAGGAGGACACAATAGAGCACAATGAGAGATGCAAAAAAACCAACACAGCCGACAGCCCAAAACCGGGGCGTCGTCCGTTTTGCCTGAAAACTACACCATATCATAATGCACACACTACGAACACAGTTGTGCGGTCAGAATCACCTAGAACAATAGCAGCGAGGAGTTATGGCCACCTAGACTTAAGCAACACCTACACTAGTCCCTGGTGACAACTGTGCCAGATTAACATGAGACTTGGACCCTAAGCAGAGCATGACACTGCAGACGCAATGGTGGAGTCAGATCCAATACTGGACGTAGGCAGGCATCATCTGTAGTGGTCGTGATCGCCAGCGGCACGACTGCCGAAGAGGCTTGCCGATGGAGCTGAGCACGTCGCCGGAGGGAGTAGGCTCCAGCAAACTGCGTGTAGGCCTCAATGTGCATCGACTCCACCGGAGGAAACTCAAGTAGCTTTGAGTCTCACCGTCAGTCATCTGTACACCGATGTACACAAGCCGGGTGGAGACAACGGAGCACAATGAGAGATGCGCAAAAGACCAACACTCCTCCGTGACTCACAGGTGCGGTGCACATGGACGGGCAACGACACATTCAACAAATAGACTCCGCCAGGACAGGCAGAGACGTAGGCAGGGGCAAAGTGTGTAAGTCAAGGACGCACGCCGACCGAACTCACAGCCTTCTTGAACGAGTTGCGCTTCACTGCCTTGGTCAAGAAGTGAGCCAGCTGCTGTGCTGTCTCATCCCGCACAATGCTGTTGTTGCCTTCATGCAACAACAAATGCACATAGTGATACTCAACATTGATGTGCTTTGTGCGTGTGTGATGCACGCCGTCATTGTCGGCGATGGCCATGACACTCTCATTGTCATACTGCAACGTGATGGATGCAACGGACTGATGCAATTTGTGTAGTAGACGACGCAACCACACGCTCTCACATGCGCCTGAGCCAAGGGTCATGTACTGAGCCTCAGCAGTGCTGCGTGCAATGCACACTTGCTTGCCACTGCGCCAAGACACGATCATGCCGCCAATCAGAAAGATCCAGCTTGTGCGGCTGTTACCGTCCGGACTGCAGGCCCAATCACTGTCAGTGTAGCCCATTGCGACAACAGATGGCTGTCGGCGGAACATGAGACCTCGCCGTGGAGTCAAGATGACATAGCGCAGTACTCGGATCGCGGCCTCGACGTGGAGGTGACGCGACTCTTGGGAGAACTGAGCCAGGAGGTTGACAGCGAATGTGATATCTGGACGCGTCATCATCGCTAGGAACATCAGTGACTCGATGACTCACAGATACGAGGTCACGTCAGCTGGCTCTCCCACAACAGCTGGGTCAGGGTTCTTCAGCTTCACTTGGCCATGGTGTGACATGGGTGAGGATGCGCTTGGTATGAGGGGCAGGTCCTCGACGAAGCGAGCGGACAGATTTTGTACATAGGTAGCCTGGTGGACGTCCAGGATGCCTTGGGAGCGATCATGTTTTAGCTCCATGCCCAGAAAGACTCAGGCAGACCCGAGATCCTTCATCTGGTAGGCAGTGTGCAGCAGGTCCTTCACATGCTGAATGGTAGCTGTGTGGGGTGATGTAATGAGGAGGTCGTCGAAGTAGACCAGGACAGCGACGAAGGTCTGGCCTTGTGGGCTAATGAGCAGTACGGGGTCGGTAGTGCTGCGAAGGAGGCCGTCATGGAGAAGAGTGCGACTAATCTCCTGGTTCTAGCACTGAGGCGACTGCTTTAGGCCATAAAGGGCCTTCCGTAGCCACCAGAGCTTCTTAGTGTCGTCTTCAAAGCTTGGAGGTTGCACTATGTAGTGCTCCTCGCCCTCCTGTAAATCATGGAGGAAAGAGTTGCTCACGTCCATCTGATGTAGCTCTCACCCGTGCTGGGCAACCTGGCTGAAGAGCGCCTGAATAGTGGAGAACCGTCCAACTAGGGCAAAGATCTGGTCGTAATGGACCCCAGGGACCTGAGCAAACCCCTTGGCTGTGAGGCGGGCCTTGTACTTGTCCAAGGACCCGTCCGGCTTCCATTTGCGCCGGAAGACTCATTTGGCACCAATGGCCTTCCGACCTGGAGGGGGATCAACGAGGTCATACACGTGGTCCTGTCGGATAGTAGTGAGCTCATCGACGTATGCAACATCCCAGTGTGTGGCCTCGGGGGAGGCTCAAGCCTTGCATAGGGTGGCTGGGTCCTCCGGGTGTACCGTGGAGCGGACTGCGAGGGCATATGCATCTCGAGCCCTAGGTAGGATGCGTGTGAGTGTGGCCGTGATGGAATGCCGGTGCTCCTGATGGAGCATGTCGGTGCCCACTACAGAACCCGAGTGGAGGTCTACAATGATGGCTGTCGTGATTAGGCCGAGGGCCTTGGTGCCAGGGAATGTAGGAGGGACGAGACACATGGGGCGACGGGGGGCCGAGGCGCCATAGGGCGCGGTGCGGCAGTCTGCGCGCTCACTGACGGCCTGGGTCAGAGCGTATTGCCTGGGCCACGTGTGTAGTGTGGTAGAGCAGGAGACGTCATCGAGGGGGCAGCCAGAGGCGAGTCTGAGGGGCTGGCAGAGGAAGACGGGGCTGCTGGCACGGAGGGACCAGTGGACGCGGGCGAAGCTGCCTGCCCGGAGGGACCATTGGACACGGACGTGGCTACCGACCTGGAAGGATCAGTAGACAAAGACGGGTCTACTGGCCCGGAGGAACCAACAGGAGGGGACGAGGCTGCTGGCCTAGAGGGAAAAGCGGACGCGGGAAAAGCTGCTGACCCGGAGGGACCAGTGGAAACAGACATGGATGCCGGCCCGGAAGGACCAGCGGACATAGATGGGTCTACCGGCCTGGAGGGACCAACAGGAGAGAACGTGGCTATTGGCCTTGAGGGACCAGCAGACACGACTAGAGCTGCCGGTCTGGAGGGGCTTGCGGATGTTTCTGGGGCTGTCGGCCCGGTGGGGTCAGCGGACATGATTGGAGCTACTGTCCCGTAGGGGTCAGCGGACACGACTGGAGCTGCCGGCCCAGAGGAGCCGGCAGACACGACTGGCGCTGCCGGCCCGGAGGGGTCGGCAGACACAACTGGAGCTGCCGACCCAGAGGGGTCGACGGACACGACTGGAGCTACCGGCCCCAGAGGGGCTAGCGGATGCGACTGGAGCTACAGGCCTTGAGAGACCAGTGGACGCAGGTGATGTACCACCCGGAAGCGATAGGACGGAGGATGGAGTCACCACTCCCCCATGCAACAGAAGGGACATCAACGAGCCGGAGTGAACGAGGTCACGAGGAAATAGCTCCTCAAAGAAGAGGGCATCGCGAGACTCGAAGATGCAGTTCCGGGAGGGATCCCAGAAGCGCCAAGCTTTGGACTGACGAGAGACACCGAGGAAGGTGCAGGGACGCCCTCGGGGGGCGAGCTTCCTGCCCTGCTGTGGGACAAGCAGCCACACAATGGCCACACAGCCCCAGATGCGAGTAGAGTGAAGGTCAGCCCGCTAACCACACCAGTGCTGGTACGGCGTGGACTGGCGGGGAAGGGGTCTGTGGGGAATCCGGTTCCAGACCCACTTCATCTAGGCCATGGCTTCAAAGTAGAAGCCATCGAAGAGGACAGACTCGACCCCCATGGTACGGATGGTGTCAGCCATGGTGCGGTTTCATTGCTTGGAGATGCCATTTTGGGCTGGTGTGTAAGGCGCCGATGTCTCGTGATGGAGGCCGCGGGAGACAAGGAAGGTCGTGGTCTCTCCCATGTACTCACCACCGTGATCAGAGTGAAAGCGGCGAAGAGACCGACCACACTCACGCCCCACACGGACAAGCCAGTCCCATATGGCAGGAGCGATATGGCTATGCTCCCGAAGGCACAAGACCCAGCGGTAGCGAGAGTAGTCCTCAGTGAGGGTGAGGACATAGTGTCCATGCTCCCCGACAGACTCTGTAGGAAGAGTACCCATGATATCGGAGTGGACCAGGTCTAGAGGGGCGGACACACAGGAGGAAGACTGAGGGTACATGGATTGGTGCATCTTTTCTTGAGGACAATCAATGCACTATGTGGGGCACGACCAGAGGAAGGAGGTCGGGTCAACGCCGTTGGCCGGCTGGGTACTGAGCATGCTATCTACAGCAGTATAGTGGACGTGGTAAAGGCGGTAGTGCAGGAGACGTGTATACAGCGGAGAGAGCGTGCTAGGAACAAACACATGGCCTGTGGCGGCCGACGGGGAGGGGACGGAGGAAAGGGAGAGCAGACAAGGCACGTGCCACAGGTTGCTACGGGTGGTGGCGTGAAGAACAACAAGACCGGACAGACGCAACGACACGGTGCCAACGCCATGCGAATGCAGATTGTCCATGCTCATGCGGTCAAGGGCAGT
This sequence comes from Penium margaritaceum, assembly GCA_023375785.1. Lineage (NCBI taxonomy): Eukaryota > Viridiplantae > Streptophyta > Zygnematophyceae > Desmidiales > Peniaceae > Penium > Penium margaritaceum. The sequence goes on along the minus strand of SZWC01000881.1, from coordinate 26,012 downwards.
GATGGACACAAGGTTGAGCTGAAGACCCGTGACAAAAAGGACATTGGTTACAAAGACATCACCGACGGGACCACGGAAACAAATGACGCTGACACCGCGGACAGGTAATACCTGTCCAGAGCCCGTCCGGACACCGGACACATCGCCAATAGGACCAAGCATACTGAAGGCCCCGCAAGAGGCCGTCATGTGATGCGTGGCCCCGGAGTTGATGATCCAGGTCTCGGCAGGATCCTGGACTAGAGTCGCGAGATCGCTAACAGTCACAAGGCAGGAAGCAAGAGACGCGGACGCGGTGGACAGAGGCGTGAACCGAGACTGCCAATCATCAAGCCATGTGAGGTCATCATAGAGAGGGGCAAGAGAGGAGGGCACATGGAATGACGATGAGGACGAGGACACAGGACACGACCATAGCTCAGTCTCAGTCATACAAGGCAGGGCAGACAAGAAAGAGGTGACACAACTCGCACTTCCCTGGGGGGAGGGCGAGGCAGGCCGAGCTAGAGCGCAATGAACTACTCCAATCGACGCTCACGGGTGGATGGTACGGGAGTGTAAACCGAGTACAGTGTGACAGTACCGGAGCCCGGAAGGGAGGAGGACTGCACCGATGATGGGAAGGGAGGCGCCGACGGATACGGATGGTGCTATTGCAGAGCAGGTGACGGCGGGACCGGTACGGTTGTCAGAGGAGTGGAACTACTGGATGGAGTGGAGGCATCGGAGCCGACGACAGCTACAACATCAGAGGTGAGATGATGCTCACGTTGGCGACGCATGGTGGCAATGATGCGCGCCTCATCCGTCGGGAGCGGGCATGTGTACCACCCGTATCTTGGTTAGCCACAGCTGTGGCAGACCGAGCCACCACCGTTGGACCTGGTCGGCTACTGCTGTTGACCCTTGCCCTTCTTGCCCCTGTGTTTCTTCTTCCTTGACGACAAGGAGCTGGCGGATGCAGCTGTTGCAAGGGAGGCGAAGGCCATGGAGGCGAGGGCATCTGTGCGCTGGATGCATGACTCCAGACGAGCCTCCTCAATCCTAGGAAAGAGCTCGTATGCCAAGGGCATGAGAGTGCCGTGGGCTGCCATCGCGGAGAGGAAGTCCTGGGTGTAATGGACGAGAACATCGGCAAACACGTCGGTGGCACCGCGCTTGATGGTTCGGACCACGGCTAGAGGGGGTAGAGTAGAGTCACCCAGTCGACGGAGGATGTCCTCCACTCGCTGCCAGTAGGAGGTGACTGTCTCGGTCTCCCCCCATGCGTAGGGAGTTGAACTCCCAAAACAGACGACTGGTCTCAGTCTCGCTGGAAAGGCGATGGGGACGTGTGAGGACGTGCCACGCGGCTATAGAGTCTAGAGTTTTGCCAATGGTGAAGTCACCGAGGAAGGGCTCGATGGCGAGGCATGATGCTGGTGGGGCAACCGGGACGTGTGCATGACGCTGGTCATCCTTGGAGGAGTTGTACGGGAGAGTATTGTATAGCCACAGGCCCTCGCCCTGTGCCCGGATGTGCAAGCTAAGCTCCCAGCTCCGAAACTGCTCATCGGCCTGAAGCGACGGGGGCGGGGTCTCAAAGTCCTTTGGCCTACGACCGGCACCCAGAGTGGGGCCAAGGACTGAAGTCATCGTTCGTCACTGGCACTGGGTCTGCTACTATGCCAGGTAACACAACAAGGCTAGTATGCCCAGGAGGAAGGAAGGATGGCGGGGCATTGGCGTGGGTCTGTGGCGGCTATAGTGTTGCAAGTTGCTATGTCAGTGCGGCAAGCTGCTGGCAAATGGCGGCCAGGGGGTCAGATGAGCTCGCGACGAAGCTTGTGGATTACTACTACTATTGTTGAGGCTACTCCTACTGAGGCTACTTCTGCTACTACTTCTGTTGTTGTGGCTCTTGCTCCTGTGATTGCTACTGGTGTTGTTGTGGCTACTCTTGCTGCTATTGCTTCTGTTGCTGCTGCTACTATTGATGCTCCTGCTGTAGCGGTAGCAGCTGTTGCTGCTACTAGTGTCGGAGCTATTGTAGTTGTTGCAAGAAAGAGGAGCTAGGGGTTCCTCCAACAGAGGAGGGCCCCTCCCCACTGGGGTTGTTAACCATGGCCCCCCCTTTTGTTCTTGCCTGTTTTTTTGTTTCTCTTGTTTTTTTGTTGCAATGGGTACTGACATCAGCAATGACATCAACGCTGACGTCTCCTGGTACCGGCTGACGTCGTTGTGGCGGCTACTGCTGCAGCTACTGTTGGTACTATTGTTGTTACTGCTGCTGATGTTAGTTGTGACATCATCACAGTGTTGTTGCATGCAATGCTGTTACTACACGCTACAATTACTTTTGCTACTGCGCTATGCTTTGGCACGTTGCTCTCGTTGCTACTCCTACTACTGCAACTGCAGACCTGCGTGCCACAACTATTACTACTGCCACAACAGCTGCTAGTGTTGTTACGCAATGCTGCTACGCGCTATTAATGCTACGGCAGCTACTGTTTCTACACTTTGTAGCTACTACGGCTATGGCAGTAGCTACTGTGGCTTTCGCTGCTGTAGCAGTGCTGCTATACGCTACTACTATTACAATAACAGCAGCAAGGGTGGGGTTGCTGCCACCGGCCCTGGACAGTGGTGGATATGGGGGTTCTGCAATATTTTTTCTTCTTCTTTCTTTACAATTTCGCTGCTCGTTGCTGTTGTAGCTAGTATTGCAGTTGTGAGCTACTGCCGTAGCCACTGCTGCTGTTGCTGCTGTTGCTGGCAGCTACTGCTACTACTGGGAACTGTTGATGCTGATGACTGCTGCTGCTGCTACCCGCAACTAGGTGCTGCTGTGCGCTGCTGGCTGTTGCTACCCACTACTGCACGCTACTCGTTGATCGCTGCTCATTGCATGCTGCTGCTTGCTACTCGCTGCTTGCTACTGTGCGCTGTTTGGTGCTACTGCTGGCTACGGCTGCGAGCTGCTGCTTCACTGAGAGCGACGGGACCCAGACCTTCAAGTACCCAGATTGCTTGCTGTTAGAGTACTTGTGCGATGGTCTTGCCAGCGGGAAGTTGAAAGACAAGATCACCACGACCGCAATGGGCCAAGCTTGGACAAGCTGGAGGGTGTTATGTGACTACATGAGCGAAGTGTATTCGGCAAACCCAAAGCACTACTCGGGTGCACGGCCAAACTCGCGTGCACATCAAGGCCACAATGCACGCATGGATACTGCAGCGGCTGGAGGGACAGCAGGGCAGCGGGGGGGGTCAAGGGTAAGCAACCTGCAAATCCCCCAGCCAAGAAGACTGGTGGGAACAAGCCCCCCAACCACGAGTGTGGCCGCAACAATGACGAGCTACAGGCGGCACACGAGCATTGCAACACAACCTTCCGCAAGGGATTGTGCCACAACTGCATGCAGCTCGGAAACTTCAAGACCCAGTGCCCTAAGGCTGATAGTGGTGGAAAAGAGGTCGTAGCGTTGGCTGCAACCGCATCACCTCGTGGAGATGCCGCAATAGGAGGCCACGGACAGGGCCGTGGACAAGGCCGCGGGCACGGCAATGGATACAGCCGTGCAAATGGACAAGGCCATTACGTGGGTTTTCCCCACCCTTGTGTGGCGTTAGTGAAGACCACTCAGGGGATAAATGTGGACCACGTGTGGTTTCATGTTTTCAGATGAGGATGTAAACCAATTTTAAAATTATATGAGTTCAAACTTCTCCATTGTTTTCTCCCCTCTCATTGAACCTCATTCTACACTTGTTGATCGACATTGCCCACTAAATCTTGCATCACCAGACAAGATGCATGACCGAACCTGCTTAGTGGTGGCGACACCAACCATTGCGCATGAACTGTTAGACATAGTGTTTGAAGCAAACACCCTGAAAGCAGCGAGCTCAATCACGTTCGCAGTACCCTTAGTCGATGAATTAGACCCAGTCAAATTTAAAGACTGGGACATGCTAGCCAAATTCACCCATGTCCATAAGATGTGGACCCGAGTGGGTGATCATGGGAGTTGCGACACCTACCGTACCGGTTCCATGTTTACCACAAACTCGGCTTGCCATCATTGAGCCTGTTTACTCGCAAGAGCAGAGGCAACATGATGATCCAAGCCGTCGATTGTGGCCTCAGTCGGATCGGCGGCTGAGGGGTCACGAGGGCCTCATGGCATTGTGCCCTCGTCCTCGCTTGCCCTCCTCACGAGCGAGTGAGCGAGGATGATGGAGGGGGACGAGGGGTGAGAGACGAGAGATGCGGGATAGTCCTAGCACAAAATCACCAGAATGCCTCATACACGTCGATTTCGTGCCTTAACATAAAAAACGTAAATAGAAGTTCGTTTGCAATGGAATTCGACATAGAATAACGGAATTACTCATGCGAACGCACGAGTTTGAGGTTAAAACCCCCGGTTTGGGTCCCAAAGCCAGGGGTAAGGTTTAAGACGGAAATGGGCCTCCGGAGACTAAAAAATATTTGAGTCTTCCTGCTCTGGGTCATTGATGACGATTGCTCCTCAGTTCTGCGGAGGGGGAAACCCCTGACACCGACTGAGAACGCCATTCTGCAAACTCTGACGATGATTTCAGAGCAAGAGTTGGAGGTTCCGGCTCGTTACACCCGCAACACCGTTCCAAATGGAAATTTTGGTCATAAAAATTCATTATGGAAGTGTACTAAAAATGTATGCCGGGAAAAGATGGTAGATAACATCGCAAACGTCTGTGAAACTTGTGAGGTTAACCAACAGCAGAAGTCATGATAGACCAAGACCTTAATGGTTGCTTCAAGTGTTTCTGGTTGTGATTACGCCTTGGTCATGCATTCTTATGAATTTTATGTAATTCTTGGCCAAGAAAATAGAAAAGTTTGACACGATCCTTGTGGTGCTTGAGTACTTCTCAAAGATGGTATACTTCATCCCGTGGACCACCACTGTCACCATTAAGGAAACAATGAGATTTCTTCCTCAGCCTGGTCTTCTTACATGGATTTACTTGCATAATTATGACTGGAACCAATAGATAATTGAAACTCCGGTTGTGGTAGATACTCATTGTGGTTCTTTTCTTGTATTATTGGTACTTGTCCAACTACCAATAATATTTGATACTCATACTAATAGTTAAGTTGAGCAAACCAATGCCTGAGCTGCTGTTGGTAACTCCGTGTGAGCCACATGTCATTTGTTGGTTAGTCAAGCAACCAGCTGCAATACCCCCCTGATTTTTTAATTCGTACATAACTTTTTTAAATCTAGTTGAAATCTGTTAAAGTTTTAGCTCAGTTAATTCAAGAAGCCACATAAATAATTCAATTCAATGTTCCCTCACACATTCTCTCATAGATTTGCATAGCATTAGTTCATACATGTGGATGATAGAATGCCTATACAATAGTGGCATTAATCTGCACAACTTGAGAAACAAAGGCGTCGCTGATGATGCTGGTTTATGTTCATACATAAACCAACACATCATACACAAGACCTTGAACATGGCTTCGTTGAATTCAAGGATCTAAAAATCCACCAGTTTCATCAAGTTGGATCACCTAAAAAACTCATACCGAGAAAACCTAATTGAAATAAAGGATCACATTGTTCATATAATCTCAATCATTGAATTAAAAAGTCAGGGGGTACTTACCTGCATCGAACAGCAAAGTTCCAGCAACATTTCCGCCATTGACATCTAGCGGAAAGACCTTTGAAATGCACTGGATATACCCAATGGATGTTGGCAAAGACCCGGATAGGTACAAGGAAAGTGACTGAAGCTTACTTCTAAGTGGTAAAGTTCAACGCAGGTGACAACCTTCCACTCAACATTATGAAACTCAATGTGCACGGACATCAAATCCAAGTGGAGACAATGCAGGAGCTGTGCACGCCTATCTTTGTTAAAATTTGTATGTCTCAAAGCATGATGATCAATCCCTTTATCCCAGCCAATGGACTTAAGCACTAATAATACCACGGAGAGATCTTCCCCAGTGAGAAGGTATCCCTGCCACCACCTACACATGTGGATGAGGACATGGATTGCACCATCGATTGCATATTAATACAATGACGACAAGGAGAAAAAATTGGTCATCTTGTCAAGAGGAAGGGATAATACATAAATCACAATAGTCAGGGGGCCTATGACAGCTTGCAAGACTTCGATCATCTCATTGGCGGCCATTTTAGATGCCAGCGATCCTCACTATGTATAATGTGTGTTTCACCTACAAGGGGAGGGGGGGGGGGAGTCTTACATCCCTAACATATACATGGCCATAAATTAAGTGTGTTGGCATTTTTTAATTTCATTCATGGCTCTCCAGACTCTGAAGGATATTTGCTGGAGACTCTTGTGAAAAATTTGACAACTACCATAGATTTCCAGTACTTCCTTTTCTCCCTTACCAAGAAAGGGAAACAAACTTCCAGAAGGGTGGAGTTTTCTTTTGGTGCATATTTTCAATATTTTCAAATTGTTGGTACTTTTTGTTCAAAAACTTATTGCATCTATAATTTGATCATGACTTCTAATATTGACAATCCCCAAGTTCTTGTTAATTACTCTTGATGCGACTAGTCACATCATCACCCAAATCTCTCTTATGGATTGCCTGAGACATCAACTGTTGTGCATTAATATGGCTCTTCTTACATGCATGCAGTCAATGTTTCTGATTATTTCTGTTTAACTACGCATACCATTTTCTATGATGTGCCCAAGTATACCATTCTTTGAGATTGTGTTTGCTCTGCCACCCTCTACTTGTGAACCGCTAACACGTCTGTCCTCGTGGCACCTACCACTAGACCGTTAAAGCTTCCATTCGTGTACCAAAGTGTACACTTATAATTTCCAATGAGAGGATATGATTTTAACAAGGGGGGAAATGTAAAACAGAAGCTCTTTGAAACTCAAATAGATCCTTGGCAGGAAAATGAGGTCTTGAGCATTGGATGGGTTCACACGCATCCAAATCTCAAAACCTCTATCAGGCTGGAACCCTAACTAGAGGAGTCGGACTGGCTTCATCTTCTTGCTCATTGGAACCACTGAATCATGGTTTAGTGATGCAGGGTTGTTTTATTTACAGCTATACTCAGGAACAGTGTGTGGCATTGGATGTAGGTGCATCAAGAGAGCCTGCAGCTTGTGTACTTGCTTTGTGAGTTGCGTCGAAACTCTTCCATCTGTTTTGTAACCCTGCCACAACTAGAGTTCTTATGCCATCACACAGAGATTTTAGTTTTTCGATGTCTATAAGAGTATTAACGTAGTTTAGCATCAATTTGTGCATTGCCTTGTGCATTGAAATGAGATTGACATCACCTGGATGAGGACAAAAAATCAGGAGGATTAAAATCCATAAAACCCACCCGGGTACAGAAAACCCAATGTGGCCAGTATTGTTTAGGATATATGACCAGTTCTAAGTGTTGGTTTATTGTATACTCTATGATGTGTCGTTTCTCATTTATTTTGTTGAGAACAAATGTATCTGAATGGATCTGTTTGACATCCGGTCATGGAAGATTGTTGTCTGCACACATTTTCCATGCCTTATGATGACCTCTTTATTCATGATCGTGCTTGTGTAGACACCTGAAAAGGGTGTAGCTATCGAACAATCCTGCTTAGAACCTTGGTGAACCCGGTAGTGTGCATGTGTTTTCTTATGCCTATTGGTTAATTCAGTCGACCTAGTGTAATGGGACATCAGTACCAGGTTTTTTTCTTTGGTGCACCGAGTGAAGAACCTGTTTTGCTGTTTTTTTTGTGTGTGGCTATTTGAAGTCCTCCTTTTTAGTTACATAGTTCCTTGTGTGCCTCCATCTGATCACAATGGAGCATGATACGGAGTGGCTAAGTTTAAAGGAATACCTAGATTGACTGGTTCAACAGGTTCAGGCTGTACCCTGCTGGGATGAGTGTGCATAGAGTAATGCTTGAAATTGTTGAGGTATAGTTAATTGAACCATCTTCATACATTCCATAATCAGTGTATCAACAATTGTATACCTGTATTCGTGGATTTCTCAATAATCATAAACATAAATGTATGTGACTTGAGCCGACATGTACATTCTTTGTCAAACATGAAAATAATAAAAGTTCTTTTGTTTTCATAATATAGAGAAGTTTTGGTGAACGATCAATGTTCAATTTTGTGTTCACTTCCCAACACACTTTTGCTTACACAGTTTTGAGGGTGAGGTGATTGGTCATGAATGAAATTGCTTTGGGGCAGACTTGCATACAATAGAGTGCCACCCGCTTGGCGCCCGGGGGAGCTTTTATGTGTTTTGTGCTCGGCATATTTTTGCTCTCTATGATAGTAAAGCTTATGAGACCACATTTCTGTCTATCCTGGCCGAGCCATCATCGTGCACACCTGCAGTGACTACAACCAGATCAGGTGAAGAGGACAGTGTTGCCTAGTGATCAACAACAGACCCTGGAAACTTTATGGATGTTTCACAGCTGGGGTGCTGATGAAATCCTGAATGGTGAATATGTTGGTACTTTTCAGTTTTTGTGGCAGGAAGGATCTATTACCATAAATACGGGTCCAAAGGATGGGTTTTGAATTGAGTTCGTCAAAGAAAATATGCTGGTGGGCTAGTGAGGAAGATAAAGAGGCCTACAAAATAGAATTTCATGTGTTGCTTCACTACTTACACGCTGCCGTTTTGAGGGAGAAATGCCAAAGGGGGATGTAAGAAACTTGTGAAAGAAAAGATTGTACGTCAATGCAATGACTCATTGAAGGAAGGCGATACCTAGTAGAGCAGCCGATTGTCACGGCCAAGTACACAAGGACGTCAATTAGGGGGACATACACGGTCACGTCGACTGGCCTTGCTGGCTGTGCTAGATCCTAAGCTTTGAGGTTGCTCTGCCGATTGAGGCACTAGGAACAGTTGCGAGATGCTTGGCATAGTAATTTTCCACACCATATGCATAGAATTCCTAATGAACAACATACAAGGTTTGATGCAAATGATCCTTTATGATCACCATGGATGCCAACCACACGTGTTCCATCCTATATGTGACTGCATACAGGATGGAACTCCTGCAATTGCAGGACAGCATTCACCACCTTCAAGAACTCCAACTCAAAAGATGTGATCAGAAGGTCATGAACATGAAGCATGATCAGCATCATAGGGAGAGGTGTAGTAGCCTGGATGATGAAGAGTTATAGAACAGCATCAATCTGCGGGTAGAAAGCCTATCCTAGGATGCCATTGGTCTCCTGATTTGCGTAGTGAGGTGACTGTTTGGGGCTATACAAGGCCTCAAGTGGGTGATGAACAAAAATTTTCACCCTTGGAACCAAGAGTCTTGGACATTTATGAGAACCCTTTTTTGTCAAAAGGACATTGTAGCTGTTACTGAAGTGTTCGGCTTCAGCTTCTTGCGGAGAGCCCACTTGGCCTAAAGAATTTTTTGGATGTCCCAGCCTAGCAAGACATCCAAAAGTTGACACACTAGATGGTCATCGAGCCTGGAGCTCCTTCACAAACAAGGTGCACCATAGTTGCATTTCCGGGCTGGCCAACACCCCTCTCAGGGTGTTAGGGTTGGCAAACACTATGGTAGAGCTGGGGGTGGCAGGAGCATGTGCCATTGGCGGTGGGCTGACAGTTACCATGGAAGCTATGGCATTGCATGCAAGATTAAACTCATGCGTGACCAGGAATGACCTAGTGGGACAAGCACGGTGAACCTGAGTAGATGCTTGAACATTGAGGTCAAGGACCTTGGTGTCCAGGTCACCATTCTTCACAGTGCAAGTCGGGAGAGGCTGCAGCTGGCCGCCAGGGTCACGAGTGTATGGGGTGCTGAGCTTGGGCAGTGAGGGGGAATTTCATGTAGAGGCAAGTGAAGCCAATAAAGAGGCAGGCAATGACCCAGTGCGCATAAGAGGTGGAGCATCACAGTTACAAGCATAGGTGATGCTACAGGCATAGTGATAGGAGAAAGTGCAGACACACCTGTAGGTGCCGATGCAGCCACAGTTGTGGGCATAGAAAGTGGCACAAGTGCAAGTGCAAGGTGTAGGCACCGTTATGGGGCCAATGGTGGTGATGGCTGGATCAAGCATAGATAGAGGCATATAGTCTTCCATGGCTAGATTAGTGGTCATCTCATCCAGCCTGCGTTTATTCCACAACAATCATTGTGAGAGAAATGCAAGGCAAGATTGGCTGTAACACGTTGAGGTAATTGAGATTCTCAATGATTACAATGTAGCATGACTCCCTAATCTATCCATTCTTGAAGTCCTCAAAGCGCCAGGTTCTGGAGAGAGGCACACCATGGAGGAAAATGCACATGCACCCACCACGAAAAAATTACGGCACTTGTTCTTCTGGAGTGAACCAGACACAAGAAAAGGAGCCTCATTCACAACCAGACAAAGGTGATACCGTTTCTGAATCATGGCTAGTACAGAATGATGTGGCTTGAGACTGGACCGTGTGGGATGTGGCTCCAGACCAAGGTCATGAAGGCTGAGCCCTCAAAGCTGAAGGGATATGGAAGACTGAACTCAACGTGCATGGCATGGATTGCATACTGCATGGTATGGTTCCAACGCTATGATACAATACGTTTTTGGTGTGTAGAAGTCGGAGAGTAATGGTAATGGAACATAATGTCTGGTGAAATTGTTCACTTCATTCTTCAAGGAACTCATCACCGTGATCTAAGCAGAAGACGTAGGGTCTGGAGAGACTAAATCTCAGCCATGGAAAACGAGAGGCGAATTGCCAATGAAGCATCAGTGATCGGACAAAGGTTTTAACTTCAACGTATGAGTGACTGAGTGAAGATATCCATCAAATTTAAGAAGCATGAACCTCGGTCATCCTAAAACTTGACTGGCAGAGGAATCAGAAAGTCAGAATGGACCAGCTCAAGGGGCCATGGTTTTTTTTATCGAAAAAGAGGTAGGTGCCACGATGCCTCTTCCAATAGAAAAGCGAGAGACAATTGGTCTTGGGTGGCTTCTTGAAAAAGGCTGCATGAAGACCAAGGGTAAGTTTGATGCAGACTATAAAATTAATATCTTCACTATGTACATAACATAGATGAGGATGCATGTGGCCCTAGTGTTTAGAAGGCTTGGTGCCAATCACAAACACACACATACTAGATGTAGGGGAGGCAGTGGACGTAGGTGAGGTGCCACAAGGCATGTGAGCCAGTTGATAAACAACGGTGATACAAAGAGAGTGATTATGTGTGTCCCACAAAAAAATAGTGGCCTCTCCAATATGGTGAGATAACAGGCCCACGCAAGTGCACAGACGGACAGAGATCACAATGAGTTTAAGATCAGGTATGTCAAAGACACATGTACTTAAAGATCCATCAGAACCATGAAAATAAATTATGTAAAAACCATAACTTTTGACTGGATCCATTATGGAAAAACGGGATGGATCAGGCCAGGCCTAGCAAGACAATTTCACAGTAGCCTTGTTATCCTTTTTTTTCTCTGTTTCCTCCTCCCTTGAATGGTGGAAAAAACAGCAGTGATTGGGGTACCAGGAGAAGGATTAAAAGTAGTGACAAAGGTAGTGGCAATAACCACCACCATCATGGAAATAATTCATTGTCCACGAGCAAGCTCAATGGTGCTTGTGTGCTTCAAGAAGTTCCCGTATGAGAAGTGTGAGGTGCACGGAAAATATCTTTAGGACCTTGGGCCTTTAGAATGAAAAGGTACCTGCATATTGGAGTTGAACTTCAATCATTATGGAGGTCACGGGCCCACATTGGCTCAAAGCCTGAGCTCTGAGGCCACTGTAGAGGCATATCACACTTCACGAGGAGTGAACGCAAAGATAATATGTGTCCTATTTTTAGCGTCTTGAAGCCTGTGACATGCTGGCTATGGGTTGCATAGGTCTAGGCCTTGAATAGGGTAAGGGCAAGGTCCCTGGCACCTTAAGGATTGGCCACCGCACCTGGGACTTGCTTCTAAAGGAAGGGGTGGAAGTCCTTTACTGTGTCACAAGGCACAACTCAGATCAATCCATGGGTAGCACTTGATGCCATCAGTCTCTGCTATGGATGTGTGCTCTTGTAGCGACTGAGGTAGAAGAACCAAATTCCCTTCCTAGTATCCTAGATCCTTCATACTGTAGCCAAGTGTCAAATTCATTGTCACTCAAACATGTGGGAGCATCAGAATATTGACGATGTGCCTTAGTCGCATGCCGTATTGATACCAATCCTAAGAATGGGATGGAATGCAAAAGTTTATAATGCAGAAAACCCTACAAATTTTGAGGATTTCTAATACATAGAGAACGTAACTGTCCAACAAAAAAGGTCAAATCTTGATGATGATGTCAACATTTCAATGTTAATATGAGCATGAAGGTGTCCAAATGCGGAGAAAAAAAATTGGAAATGAAGGTGATTTTGGGCTAAGCAAATTTAGTAGTGGCAAATCAGCATGAATTTTGTTTCAACCAAAAGTGATGAATGATTGTGGATTTGTGTGTTGTCACTTTTTTTTACCATGAAGACCCATGCAAACAGTGGCAACGGAACGATTCTATACATGGATATGAAATAAGACATTACATGTAAATAGTGGTAGTGACATGAGGCACTTCTCATGTCACAAGACCAGGGTGGTGATTGGTACAACCTGATTACAGCTTTGAAGAAGCTTCACTGAAGCCGGAACACCTTTTAGCATTGAAACCAGTGGTCAGGAGAGCAGGGAAATTTGTGCAGCTGTCTCTCTTGTGACTTTTGCAGTTGCTACTACAAGCATGTGTTGTGGCTGCTGATGTTTGCGTCACCTGTCATAAACATGGTGGCCTGGTAGATCCTCACGGAGCCTCGTTTGCAGTCATGGCCACTTTTACAACTAAGAGTTCAGTGTGTCTACTACGCAGCTTTGCAAGAACCACCCCGTTGCTCTGTTATGACAAGAAACATCTGCAAGGCTTTTGAGGCTTGATATTGCAACATGGAAAACACTGTTGGAGTGAGCTTGTGCCATTGTAGTCACATCATCTGTGCACATTGAGGGCATTCCAGGAAAGTCACATACGTAGTCTCATAGGCTTCATTTTCAGAGAAATTGAGCAACTGAAAGCCCACATTTTCATAAGTGTCGTAGGCGCCCAGCGCGGGGCACACTATGGTAGGTCGGGTTTTCTTAGAACAAAAACGTTCAAACGTTGTTTTGGAACTCCAAATTCGTTGGCATAGATGTAAGAATACTCGTCGCAACAAGGTGTTGTATGAACCTCCAGGAAAACATTGAGCCCTACACAATGGGCACGTAAAGCTAGTGCTCAGATGCAATATAGGGGTCCAAATTGCAAAAAACACGAATCCTCCACCCAATGCACAAAGGGAACCCGGGTGCTTGCATCAAACACACCATGTCGCTTGAAGTCACCAAGATGTTGTAGCAACCACGTGCTTGTTTTTGGGTGTGCTAGGATGCTGACCAAGCTTGCTCCATGGCTATGCTCTTGTTGAGTGTCTACACGAGAATGGACATAAGGCGAGTTGCCACCGTAAGCCATGTACAAATACACAAATAAACACCAACATCGATAGTCTTCCATCTGCCCCCCTCCTCCTGACAAAAAAACAAACCAATCGTTGTGAAAAACGTTTATGTATTACAACAGCTACTGACCACTCGCCCTTTACCTTGTTTTGCCTCCCTTCACCCTAAAATACCCTCCTATATTCCACTCGTGATTCCTTTTACCTTTGGTCTTTTGTCTATCAAATGAAAAAACAAGTATTCAATGTTGCACGCAAGGCGTGCACAGGGTTACGTAGTTTGAAAAACAATACAATGAATTATGTTAGGAAATGGTGAACATAAGGAGAAACTTCTTTGTACATAAATGAGAAGGTGGAGAGAGAGAGAGAGAGAGAGAGAGAGAGATAGAGAGAGAGAGAGAGAGAGAGAGAGAGAGGGAG
>SZWC01000880.1:325191-343251 GCA_023375785.1 Penium margaritaceum | reverse complement strand
CGCACGCCACCCCAAGCATGCTTTGGCGATGACTTAGGCTAGAGCCCGTCATACTCCTTAGAAGGAGCCGGTGTAGGCACCATTTCAGGTAGTGTGGGACTTGAACCCACTAACCAACCTCCGCCGCTAACCTCGCAAGGTTGGCGAACTACCGATAGACTGGGTCCCGACTACCGACAGTGGGCGAGATAGCGCGCTCAGGGGCGTCAGTCTATCCCGCAAGAAGAGAGATGTAGTAGGACGGATGGAAGGGGTGAGAGTGGCCCATCTCCCCGAGCACATAATGGTACAAGTATGGCAGTAACATCAGAACCCCCTAAAGCGGGTGAGTCACGCTAGTCGTGGCTCACCCGTCGGCCGGCGAGCTTCGCTCGCCGGTACTAAACGGGGATCGAGGGAAAATCAGCCCTGAACCCACACAATTTAGATGGCAAATGCCACGATGACCTAGGTTTAGCTAAAACTGTGCCAGAATTCAGCAAACCTAGTTGTGTCCTGTAGTATGAACAAAGCAGGGTCTGCTCTAGGTCTCCAACTATGGAGAGTACAATGTGTCAGAGGGGAACCAAGGACTCATGCGGGCAACCTAAGGCAGGCATGGGTCAACGGTCGACGCGTGAGACAGATGAGTGGCGCGCCCCCCTACAGAGAGTGGCTGGCGCATGCCTCCGTGATCAGCGTGGATCACCACCGACCGCCGAGTCCGCATGCACTGCACACCCAACGACATCCACGAGAAAATGTATACAAAAGGGTTATCAGAGAACGTCGCACTGGCTCGGGCGACGGAGTTTCTGTACTTTCAGTCTCAGCTGGAGGGGTCAGGGGTTTGAGACCTGGAGGTGCCTTATAGGCACTGGACTCTGTGCTGGCCAAGTCTGTGGATGAGAGCAAATCTTTTGGCACAGGAGTGGCCATCTCATTGTCTTGCATTGGTCGAGGTGTCTGACCCACATCTTGCGGTGGGGAGGAAATGAAGACAGGCACACTCACATACTCTGGCTAGTGATGCTGTGTGGGCAGTGAGGGAGCGTGGCGCATTGTGCGGAACACCTTGTAGGGCATGTGTTCCAAAAAGGAGGCATCGCGACTTTCAACAAAGCTATTATTTTTGGAATCCCAGAATGTCCAAGCCTTCAAGGCATGAGAGACCCCGACAAAGACGCACCATCAAACACGCGGAATCAGCTTGCTATCTCGTTGTGGTGGTGCAAAACAGACTCATGCCATTGTTCCCCACACCCTAGAGGGCCTTAGATCAGCCTTCTCTTTGAACCAGCGCTCCCATGGTGTGACTGACTTGGGAAGTGGACCTTGTGGAATGCGGTTCCATACCCAGGTGACATACTTCACGGCCTCCTCCCAAAACCCAAAAGACAGGCCGGACTCTGTCAGTAGTGTACGCAGTGCAGCACCGAGGGTTCTATGCCACCGTTCCACCACTCCATTTTGTTGTGGAGTGTAGGGAGCTATAGTCTAGTATTTGACTCCTCTAAGTTTCAGTTTATTGGTCAGTGTTCCAAGAAACTCCCCTCCTCGATCAGTTCGCAACTTCAGGAGTGAACAGCCTGTCTGTCGCTCAGCAAGTGAGATCCATGCAGTGTTGGAATGTTGGACATCTGCCTTTGGTTTTTAGCAGAAAAGCCCAGAGAAAGCGGTTGTAGTCATCAGTGAGATTCAAGACATACAGTGATGCATACTGGACTGACGGCACTGGCATCGGTCCTGTGAGATCTGCGTGTACCAGTGCCAGTGGTCTTGTGGTGTTTCTTTCTCATCTAGGGAAGGTTGTTCGGTGTGCTTTCCCTTCGTGACATTCTAGACAGGCGTTTGCTTTGAGACCGTGTGGACAGTCAGTAGGAAGCAGACCGTGTGCTGGGACGTGTTGCAGCAGATCTGTAACTGTGTCAGTGTTGAGGTGAGCAAGACGACGATAAATGAGCTCTCTGTGTGTGGCATCCGTGCTTGTGACAACGTGCACTTGGGGTTGGTTCACACGTGAGTGGACAAAGGGAAAAAGGGTCAGTTTGTACAACATGTCAGTGTGCAGTGACCCATCAGCCAGCAATGTGCCAGACGCATCATAGAGCATGCAGCGTCGTCTTTGTGTCAGTGCTGTCACATTTGCCTGTTGGTCTAGTTGCCCCCCAGACAACAGGTTGACTTTCAGCCGCGGCACATACAGGAAACCAGTCAGCCACAGCACCCCGCCTGGGACCTGGAGTGCCACTGTCCCCATACCCTCAACGGACAAGTATTTTGTTCATGTTCACCACAAATATTGTAGGAACTTTTATGAGTCCAAACAACGTAAAACTGATCTTAAAGTTTATGAATCTAGTAAGCAGCTTCATCTTCTCAATGTCCTTATCAGTTACCCAGATCTGATGATAGCCACTACGGAAGTCAATTTTGGTGAAAATTCTTGTCCCGTGGATTTGGTAAAATAAAAAAACTGCTCATGGAAGGAATTCCCGGTTTATCATGGTAATATCTTTCAGTGCTGTATAATCCACACACATCCACATCTTGTCGGTTTCATTTTTCAAAGAAAAGTACAGTAGCGGTTTATAGTGATGTGGATGGCTTGATGAGATGCCCGGGCATCTCTTCTAGCTCTTTTTTAGCTTGGTCAGGTCGTGGTTGCTCATCTGAAAGGTTCCGTTAACCATTGGTCTCCTTCTTGGCTTGATGTATATCTGATGGTCGATGCTAAGTTGCGGAGATAACTCTCTAGGAAGTTTATCAGTGAAAAATCCTTCAACAGTCCTCAACGAGTGATGCAAACTCCTCGGGATGCAAACTCCTTGGGCTGCAAACTTGTCAAGTTTCAGGGTCAATAAGGCTGATTTTGTTGCCTCTGCTGCTGCAATATTCATTGGTTCCACGTACTCCACCTGGACTAGCCACTCTTGAGCTCCACATCGCAGGTGCGCATGGCCACGCCCAATGATATCAACTGCATGCATTGGCTTGCAGCTGCTACAGCTTCCTCCTCTGTTGTTTCCCAAAACCGCCATTGCCTCGTGGGTCACTCGATCAAGAGAGGTGTCATTTTCTGCCTTTTCTTGTTGCTGTGGTTTTTAAGATGGTCCAGGAAGAAAATCCCTCTCTCCAGGCTCCGTCATTTTCTGCCACTTATGCTGATGTAGATTGTGCTGGTGCTCCGCTCCAGTTGCAGATTGTGCTAGTATTGGGAATCTTGTCCAGGGATGATGTTTTTGTCGCTCATTGGACAAGTTCTTCAGACTGTTACATTATGAAGATCTGCAATTTTTAGTTGGAATGATTCCGAAAACTTCTAGTTTTATAGTCATCCATTGATAGTTTTCTCCAGGAAACACTTTTTGTTCGGTGTACAAACCTAGTTTTAGGACCTTGTCGTTGCTTGCAACGCTGTGAGAAGCTCCTCCATCCAGCAGTAGCCGTACCAATGTGTGATTTCTATGAACCCTCAATTACACTCGTACCAGTATTGCTATTTGGTCATCCTCATACCCCTCATCAACTTTTCAATCTTAGGAACCCTCCTCTCAGGCGTTGAGGATGACCGTTCATATGGGCGATCGGACGGTGCAAATTCTTGCAATCAAACAAGAGGTTTTTTTTTCTACTGTTGAACATTTTAGTTTTAGGACTCCTCATGTTTTGTGTGACTTTTCTCCCCCTTGTTTAAAAGAGATGTTATCACTTCCGAAATTCACGCAAGATGTGTTACTTTTTGCAAGTCCAAAACAACCGTTGATCACATTGATCGATGGCTTCAATATCCATAGAGATAAGATTTTCTTCGACCACGACTTTCTGCCGCCACGATTTTGGACTGTAGCCTTAGGGTTGGCAGCCATTGAGTCCCTTCATCCAAGCATAGTTGACACTGTTGATGCAATGAGCTCTTGCGATCATTCGTAAAAGGTCATCTTGGATGCCAGATATTGTAATAACTCACCATATGTTGCATTTGAGGCTGTTGTTATAGAAGAAACAGAGTTTATCAAGGACGAGGTCACCGTCTGTGATAACTTTACAAAAGTATCCTGTGTACTCCGTCACGCTAGACTGCCGATGCAAGTGTTGAAACTTGTACCGTGCATCCAAGTTTTAACTTATTGGCTCAAAGTGGGCAAGCATAGCATCTAGTTTTTTTTTGTGGAGTCAAGAGTCATGCTAAGTCGTGTTTATCTAATCAAGGGGTAGAACGCCTCTAGTCAACAATGTGCAAGCGGTTTCATGAACCAATGATTCAGCTCTGCTGGTATCCTGCTGCTATTGGATGGTCTTTAGATTGGATCACCAACTTAATGTCGTGCCAGGAAAAAGCAAGGCCACAAGGTCAGTTTTCTTCTTGTTGTTGTTGACCCCAACAGCGGTCAATACACCTCCAAATCCATCTTCAATATCCAAACTGTCAGTTTGCGTGTCGGAATTTGAACGATTGAATGGCTGAAGAGGTGCCAGTTGGATTTGGTATTCACTCAATAATTTTTCATAATTCTTAATGATTACTACTTCATGTATGTGTGCATTCTGAAGCCCCTCCAAAGTCCTGGTGAGTTACTGGAGCAGGTGAGACTTTCGAGTCCCGACAGTTTAGGTACATGTCTTCATTGATGCAAGCTTGTTGGCCGGTATGCCCCATTGAGCAAGGTGTCACCTCAATGAGAAATGGCATAGGAAAACTGTTTGCTGAGCCTGATGGGTGCATTGCCAAATTGACTGTCGGAGGATTCGGAGCTGTGCCATTCTTGGTGAAGCCAGCCGCTGTTGCCTGGTTTTCTTAGAGAGCATCGTGGACTCCGTGCTGTTGATCCTCCATCGTCCAAGCCTTTGTTGGTGACTGCTACTTGTTTTTGGATGTGCTCACTTCGTTCACCATTGCTATTGTGAGTTCTACAATCTTCTGGCTGGGGGGGATATGCTGAAAAAGTTTTTGGAGGTTGTATGTAGCGCGCGGCCGCCGCCAAGTGGATCAAACGGGGGTACCTGGCCTGTGGGCGGTTGGACAGGATGGGTTGAGGGTCAGAGACCCTCAAGCACCGCAGTTTTGGCCTAGTTGGCCAAGGGTTCCATCCAATCTGCTGCATTGGTACTAGAGTGCAGGGGTTCGGGTCCCGACGTGCGGATGCCAAGGGCGGTTCACTCCTAGGCCAGGGGAGTGTAGTACATGGCCGGCACCATGTGGACCGAACAGGGGTCCCTGGCCTGTGGGCGGTTGGTCGGGATGGCTTGAGGATTGGAGACCCTCGAGCACCGCAGTTTTGGCCTAGTTGGCCAAGGGTTCCGTCCAGTCCGCTACATTGGTATCAGAGTGCCGGGGTTTGAGTCCAACATGCGGATGCCGAGGGCGGCTCACTCCTACGCCAGGGGAGTGTAGTGTGTGGCCAGCGCCATGTGGATCAAACAGGGGTCCCTGGCCTGTGGGCGGTTGGACGGGATGGCTTGAGGGTCGGAGACCCTCAAGCACTGCAGTTTTGGCCTAGTTGGCTAACGTTTCCATCCAATCCGCTACATTTTCACCTTGTAGTATATGCAACCACTGACGTTCTGCCACCGTTACACTTTGATACCATGTGTGAGGCCAAGCCAATTTTGGAAAATTCACAGGGTTGAGATGTGATGCAGGAGAAAACTTGAGGAATCGCGAGGATTGGGCAGTTAATAATGAGCAGCAAGTGCACTTCGACAAAAAGTATCAGAATTTTCCTTTGCATACAGACAATAGTGGAAAGTAGAATGAAGCATACTTGGGGTCCTCGGCACCTGAGTCAAGCGATGCGTACAACGCCACGTTGTGCGAGCTCACTTCAAGAAATTCCAAAGATAAGTTGGGGGGTTTCGAGAAAATCCACGCTTGGTTTCATGGAAGTCCAACGCCGTGGAGAAGTCATCAAAACTGTATCAAAACATCAATAAAGTTCAGGATATTTTTTGGATCCTTCTATAAAGTGGTCAGAACAATAAAAAACAGAACACCGGAGGTTAGTGAAGGTGGCCAACATGCCCTCAGCCAAATGGCATAAAGGTCCTGAGGTCAACGTACGGTGGGCCAAAAACTCAATCAAAGAAATTCCCACGCATGGAGGATGAGAGACTTGTGTAAGTGAGGGACATAACATTCAAGTCTGCATTTCTTTAAAAAAAAATCATGAACATCTCCGTCAGGGGGAGGGGGGGGGAGGGGGGGGGGGGGGGGGGGGGGGGGGGGGGGGCTGCTCAAAGGAGGGTCTAGGAGGGGTTTGCACGACAGTAGAAGAATTTCCATGCTTTGGAAGGGAACCTTCTGGGACACGGCATGTGCTCATACTGAAATGAAACCATGGGGTAAGGCATGTTATTGTAATGAAGTAAAACCCTGCTAGAGGGACTGAGAAAAGGAGACAGATTTACCTTTTTATTAGTTCTGTTTTTTATTCCATGCCAGTTCACCTGTAACAATGTAATGCCATTTCGTGAGTAACTGCAGAACCAAAACATAGGCCATCAGAATTTTTTTTCAAGCTAATGATAACCCTCTGTGTACTTATTCCTCCACATGTGTCTTCTGTTGTGTAGTGCATGAGGATTCGGCGTCTGGTGGTGATCCAAGTTTATCGTAGAGGCACGTGTTTGTCAAGCCTATCTTGTGGCAGCATCTCCTCCGTGTCTCCCGCTCTCTACTGGCCGTTGATCTGCCCTCGCTGGAAAACCTATTTTGTCCTTTAGAATCATGTGTCATAGTGTGCTCAATGTAATGCAAGACCTACTTTAGACCATGACTTGTGTGACTTTTAGGTCTAAAGTAGGTTCTCTAACATCTGGACTAGATTAGTTCTGTTTGAGAATCGCAGGTGCTGTCATACCTTGTTTTGTGGACATAGGGCGAGTTCGCCCTACCACCTGGTTGAGCGTCGGCAAGCAGTGCTCGCCAGCCAACGGGTGAGGCTCGACTAGCGAGCCTCATCTGTAACAAGAGGGTTCCTTGTTACTCATAGGACTTGTAGAAAAAATGTGAGTTTGCCCTAGTGTTTTGGAGCTAGCTTGCTCCACACTTCATGGAATCAAGCGATGTTTGTCTCATTCAATTTGCAACTGCATTCTCAGCTAAGCAGACCATGCCACAAACTGATAGGACATGAATTAAAAAATGTATCCTACTCCCGCCTAAATTTGCATGTAGATTAATTCACAAGATGTTTGGCCCTGTTCCATAATTCATTCTAGATTCTTTGAGACTGTGCAGAGTTTTCTTGAAAGCTTTCTTGATTCATGCATGCACAGATTCCGGTGTCAATGTTTGAATGATTCTGGTCCTGAAATTCAAGTTAGGTTCTAGTCCATTTTTCCAGCGATGCATGGAATGCACTTTCACCTTGCGGTATACTTGCAAAGTTGTGCGCTCGTCAAACGGCGCAGCAAAGTGGAGGGCACGTGGCGACTAGGGTGCGGCGGCTGGGTAGGGGGAGGAGATGGACGCTACACCTGGCTTTGGCCGCTCAGATTTGAGGGTTCAAAATTCATTTGTTCAGTCGAGCAACGTGCACTGAGCAGGTTTGAGCAGGAACACTCTGAGTTTTCCTTGCCCATATACATTAGTAACCAAGCTCGCTAGTGGTCCAGAATTTGGCCAGAGTTGTTCTAAATACACTAAAGAAATCCTTTAGAAATACCCATATGAATCTAGGCGGTAGCAGGGTATCCTTGAACGTTTTTGCTCCACATGGCATGGCCACGTGGAACAGGATCCTAGCACCAAACTAGAAGGGGAGGGGTGACACAATGGATTTTCTATGGCAGCACTCCGTTGGCTTTAATGCCGGCCGCGGGATACATTTTAGGCTAGAGTCAAAATAGAATTCACCTCGTATGTGTTTTGGGGAGCTCTAGCTCCGCCAAACATGAGCCTCAAATTGCAAAAATAAATGATGCGCATGAGTACCCCCTTTGGGAGATGCACTGATCTACCCACTTTATTCTTTATTGTAGTGGTTGGTGGTCCACAGCCATCATATCCTCGCAATGGCAAAGGTGGAGGGCACTACGCAGAAGCTTGCCTAGCTTCCACTCAGATTTCACAGATGGCTACTGAGGTGTTGCTGATGTTGTGATTACCACTGCTGCAGTCATACCCACGGAGTTGCTGCTACAGTCGTGCAATTAAGCTCTTGGGTACTATTGCTGTAATTGTTGTGGGCTACTACAACTTCTGCCCCTGTTACTGTTGCAAATTCTACAGTCCTGCTGTTGTAGCACCTATTGTGTGCTACTCAAGCTGCTGTGTGTTGCTCCTCCTACTGAGGTGCTCATTTTGCTACTCTCATTGCTACATTGCTACACCTACTACCATGCGCTGCTTTTGCTACTATGTTGTTGCTGGTGCTCCTGCATTCACATTACAGGTAGCGAGCGAGCAAGCGTCCATGATTTTTTCCCTCGTCTCCTTCATTTTCATGTATGACCACACTGATTCCTCTACCGTTGACATGGCTACACGTGGCAGGGAGGGGAAGCTGGTTAAAGATGGAGGAGCAACGAAAGTGGGGAAGTCTCCTCACACTCCAGTAAGCCATGGAGGAACACGTTGCTCACGTCCATCTAGTGCAGCTCGCACCCATGCTGGGCAACCATGCTGAAGAGCGCCCGGCTAGTGGAGAACCGACCGGCTGGGGCAAAGATCTGGTCGTAATCG
This sequence comes from Penium margaritaceum, assembly GCA_023375785.1. Taxonomy (NCBI): domain Eukaryota; kingdom Viridiplantae; phylum Streptophyta; class Zygnematophyceae; order Desmidiales; family Peniaceae; genus Penium; species Penium margaritaceum. The sequence goes on along the minus strand of SZWC01000880.1, from coordinate 334,586 downwards.
TCCCCAGGGACCTCAGCAAACCCCTTTGCTGTGAGGCGGGCCTTGTACTTGTCCAATGACCCGTGAGGCTTCCACTTGTGCCGAAAGACCCACTTGGCACCAATGGCCTTCCGACCTGGAGGGAGGTCGACGAGGTCATACACGTAGTGCTGCCGGATAGCAGCGAGCTCCTCGGCACATGCAGCATCCTAATGTATGGCCTCAGGAGAGGCTCGAGCCTCGCATAGGGTGGCTGGGTCCTTCGGGCGTGCTGTGGACTGGACTGAGAGGGCGTGTGCATCACGAGCTCCAGGTGGCATGCGAGCGAGTGCAGCCATGACAGCATGCCGATGCTCGTGATGAAGCATGGCGTAGCCCAGTGCAGAGCCTGGGTGAAGGTCTGCAATGATGGCCGAAGTGGTCAGGCCGAGAGCCTTCGTGCCAGGGTCCCCACTCACGACAGTGGGAGTGGAGGAGACACGTGGAGCCACAGTGGGTCGAGGCGCCACGGGACGCGGTGCGACGGTCTGCGCGCTCACTGTTGGCCGAGGTCGGAGGCTACCGCCTAGGCCACGTGTGTAGCGTGGTCGGGCAGGAGATGGCACTGGGTCATACGGGCCAACGGAGGCGGACGGGGCTACTGGCTCAGAGGAGCCAGCGGATACGACTGGGGATGCCGGCCCGGAGGGGCCAGCGGACGCGACAAGGGCTATCAGCTCGGAGGGGCCAGCGGACGCAACTGGGGCTGTCGGCTCGGAGGGGCCAGCAGACTCGACTGGAACTGTTGGCCCGGAGGGGTCAGCGGACGCGACTGGGGCAGCTGGCTCAGAGGTGCCGACGGACACGGCTGGAATTGCTGGCCCGGAGGGGCCAACGGACGCGGCTGGGACTGCTGGCCCGGGAGAGCCAGCGGACGCGACTGGGGCTGCCGGCTCGAAAGGGCCAGCGGACTCGACGGGGGTAGCTGGCTCGGAGGTGCCAGCAGACGCGGCTGGGACTGTTAGCCCGGGAGGGCCAGCGGATGCGACTGGGACTGCTGGCCCGGGAGGGCCTGAGGCCGCAATAGGGGCTATCGGCTCGGAGGAACGGAATGATGTGTCACCCGGAAGCGACAGGATGGAGGATGGACTCACCACTCCCCCACGCGACGGGAGGGACACAGACGGGCCGGAGCAGATGAGGTCACGGGGAAACAGATCCTCGAAGAAGAGGGCATCGCGGGACTCGACCATGCAGTGTCGGGATGGGTCCCAGAAGCGCCAGGCCTTAGACTGACGAGACACACCGAGGAAGGTGCAGGGGCATCCGCGGGGGGCGAGCTTGCCGCCCTTCTGTGGGGTAGGCAGCCACACAATGGCCACGCAGCCCCGGACGCGAGCCGGGCGGAGGTCAGCGCGCCGACCGCACTAGTGCTGGTATGGCGTGGATTAGCGGGGAAGGGGACGGTGGGGCATCCGGTTCCAGACCCAGGTCACGTAGGCCATGGCTTCGAAATAGAAGCTATCAGAGAGACCGGAAGCGCCCCGCATGGTGCGGACAGCATCTGCCATGGTACGGTTCCATCGCTCAGATACGCCGTTCTGGGCGGGTGTGTAGGGCGCCGACGTCTCATGGTGGACCCCGTGGGAGGCGAGAAGGGACATGGCCTTACCCATGTACTCTCCATCGCGATCGGAGCAAAAGCGGCGAAGAGAGTGGCCACACTTACGTTCCACGTGGACAAGCCAGTCCAAAATGGCTCGGGCAACATCGCTCTTCTGCCGGAGGCAGAAGACCCTGCGGTAGCGAGAATAGTCGTCCGTGAGGGTGAGGACATAGCGGCCATGCTCGCCGACGGTCTCGGTGGGGAGATGGCCCATGACGTCCGATTGGACAAGGTCGAGAGGGGCGGAGGCACGGGAGGGAGACAAGGGTTACGTGGACCGGTGCATCTTCCTCTGAGCGCAGTCAATGCACTCACTGGGACACGGGAGAGGGAAAGTCTCCGGGTCAAGGCCTTTGGCTAGCTGGGTGCGGAGCATGCTCTCTACGGCAACAGAGTGGACGTGGCAAAGGCAGCGGTGCAAAAGGCGGGTATGCTGAGGAGACAGCGTACTGGTGACAAACACATGGCCTGTGGCAGCCGACGGGGAGGAGACAGGAGGAGAAGAGGAGAGGCGGGGAACATGCCACAGGTTGCCATGGGCCGTGATGTGCAGGACGACAAGACCAGACGGACGCAACGACACAGTGCCAACACCACAAGAGTGCAAAACGTCCATGCTCATGCAGTCAAGGGCAGTCACAGTCAGGAGGCTCAGCTCGGACCAGGGACGAAGAGGACATCGGTCAGAAAGACGTCAGCGGCAGGACCACGGAAACGAACGACGCTGGCACCACGGACAGGCAACAGTTGTCCGAAACCCGTCCAGACACAGGAGACATCGCCTACAGGGCCGAGCATGCTGAAGGCATCACGAGAGGCAGTCATGTGATGCGTGGCCCCGGAGTCAATGATCCAGGTCTCAGCAGGGTCCTGGACAGGGGTCGCCAGATCGCTAACGGTCACATGGCAGCAAGCGAGGGACACGGACACGGTAGAAGGAGGCACAAAACGAGACTGCCAATTGTCAAGCCATGCAATGTCGTCAAGGAGGGGGTTGGAGGGGACCATGGGAGACGACGAGACAGACGAGCAGAAGGGACACGACCGCAGCTCAGTCTCAGTCATGCAGGACTGGGCAGGAAGGCAGTAGGTGACGCAACTCGCACTTCCATGGGGAGGAGGGCAAGGCAGGCCAAGCTGGAGCGTGATGAACTGCTCCAGGTGACACTCACAAAAGGATGCCCTGGGAGTGTAGACAGAGTGCGGGGTGACGGCTCCAGAGCCCGGGTAGTAGGAGGACTGAGCCCGCGAAGGAAGCGGAGGCGGCGACGGCTGTGGGTAGTACTGCTGCGGCGTGGGTGTCAGTGGAACAGGCGGAGCTGTCGAAGTGGCAGAGCTGCTAGACGAGGTCAGAGTGGAAGGGCCACCAGCAGCGACGGCGGCAGAGGCGAGACGACGCTCCTGCTGGCAACGCATGGTGGCGATGACGCGTGCCTCATCCGTCAGGAGTGGGTACGTGTACCACCTGTGCCCGGGCTGACCACAGTTGTGACAGACTTAGCCACCACTGCTGGACCCGGTCGACGATTGTTGCTGCTACTACTGCAGCAGACCCTTGCCTTTCTTGTTCCGGCTCTTCTTCTTCTCCCCCGAAGACGATGAGGTAGCTACGGCGGGGGAGGCGACGACCACGGAGGCGACGGCAGGGGAGGCAACGGCAGGGGATGCAAGGGCCTCCGTGCGATGGAGCTGGGACTCCTGGCGAGTTTCCTCGATGCAAAGGAAGAGCTCATATGCCCTGGGCATGAGGGTGCCCTGGGCTGCCATGGTGGAGAGGACGTCCTGGGGGTAGTGTACGAAGATGTCTGCGTACGCACTTGTGGCGCCGTGCTTGATGGTGAGGAGCGCGGACAGAGGGGGCGGAGCAGATTTGCCGAGACGACGAAGGATGTCCTGTGCCCGCTGCCAGTAGGTAGTGACCGTCTCGGTCTCCTCCATGTGCAGGGAGTTGAACTCTCGGAGCAAACGACTGATCTCAGCGTCGCTGGATAGGCGATGGAGCCTGGTGAGGACATGCCATGTGGCTGTAGGGTCTGGGCCGTCGCCAGTAGTGAAGTCGCCGAGGAAAGGCTATAGGGCCAGGCGGGAAGCTGGAGGGGCGACTGGGACAAGGGCAAGGACTGCGCGACCAACGTCATACAACTAGTCCGCCTAGGTGGAGTCGTAAGGGAGGGTGTAGTGTGCCCACAGGCCCTCATCCTGCGCCCAGATCCCGAAACTGAGCTCCCAGCTCCAAAACTACTCGCTGGCCTGAAGCGGCGATGGCGGTGTCTCAAAGTCCTTCTGCTTGTGGCCGGCACCCAGAGTGGGGCCAAGGACAGAGGTCACTATCTGCCGCTGGCGCTAAGTCTGCTGCTATGCGAGGTAGTATGTGGCAGCAGACACAGCTGGACTGGCGTGCCCAGGAGGGATGAAGGACGGTAGCACACTAGAGGTAGTTTGAGCGGCTACTGGCTGTAGCACTGCAAGCTGCTGCGTCAAGGTGGCAAGCTGTTGCTGAAGAGCAGTGAGGGGGTCAGGATTGCCACCAACGACACCAGTGGGCTGCTGCTACTGCTGCTGTTGCTGCTGCTACTGCTGCTGTTGCGGCTACTACTTCTGCTGTTGCTGTCCTTGCTACTGCTGCTGCTGTTGCTGCTGCTGTTGCTGCTACTGCTGCAGTCGATGCAGGAAAGGAGGGGTAGGGGTCCCTCCAACAGAGGAGGACCCCTCCTGACCAGGGCTACCAGACATGGTGTAGTGTTACTTGGTTGTTTCCCCCTCTTTTTTTTGTTTTTTTTTGCTGAGTGCTGCAGATGTCAGCAGTGACGTCAGCCGAGGATGGCTGACGTCAACAGAGGCTACTGCGTGTCTGCAATGCTACTGGTTTCCCCCTTGTGTTTGTTTTTTTATTGTTGATGACGTCAGCACTGACGGCAACAGTGACGTCAACGGATGGCCGCTGACATCAGCAGCGGTGGATATAGCCGCTATTATGGGGCTACAGCCGCGGTGTTGTTGGTGCTGCCACCGCTCCTGCTGCTATTACAACTGCTGTGGTGGTTGGTGCTGATGCCGCTGTTGTTGCTGAGGCAGCTGCGGTTGCGGCTGCTACTACGGCTGCTACGGCCGCTGCTACTGTTGTTGCTGCTCCTGCTGTGGCTGCGGCTGCTACTACTGTTGCGGCTACGGCTGCTGCTACTGCTGCAACAGCTGCTGCTGCTTGTTGCGGTTGCGGCTGCGGCTGTTTCTGCTGCTATAGCTGTTGCTGCTGCTTGCTGCAGCTGCAGCAGCGGTTGCTACTGGCTGCTGCTGCTACTGCAGATGCGGCAGCTGCTGTTGCTTGCTATGGCTGCGGCTACGACTGTTGCTACTGCTGCAACTGCTGCTACTACTTGCTACGGCTGCAGCACCGGCTGCTGCTGCTGCTCCGGCTGCTGCTGCTGCTGCAGCTGCTGCGGCTACGTGTTGCGGCCACTGCTGTTGTTGCTGCTGTAGCTGTGGCTGCAGTTGCGGCTGCTGCTGCTACTGCGGTTGCGGCTACTGTGGCTGCAGCAAACAAGAGAAAAAGGGGGAGGGTCCCTGCGCGTTTTTTTTTATTTTTTTTGTTTTTCTTGCCCGTTGCTGCGAGCTCACTGCTCGCTGTGAGCGACAAGCTGCTAGCAGCAAGCTCGCTGCTTGCTGATCACAGCAAGCAGCGAGCTTGCTGCTTGCAGCTTGCTGCTCGTTGCGAGCAGCGAGCTGCAGGCAGCTGCAGCTGCTGCTACTGCAGCTGCGGCTGCGGCTGCTGCTGTTGCTGCAACTGTTGCTGCTGCTTGTTACTGCTGCGGCTGCTGCTACTGCTGCAGCTGCTGCTGCTGCTTGCTGCAGCCGCTGCTACTACTGCTGCTGCTTCGGCTGGCTGCTGCTATTGCCGCCGGCTGCTGCTGCTATCACCGGCTGCTGCTGCTGCGAGCTGCTGCGCGCTGCTGTTGCTGCTGGCTGCTCCTTGCTGCGGCTGCTGCTGCTGCTGCCGGCTGCTGCTGCTGCGGGCTGCTGTTGTTGCGAGTTGTTGCTGCTGCCAGCTACTGCTGCGTGCTGCTGCTGCTGGCTATTGCTGCCACTGCTCGCTGCTGCGGCAAGCTGCTGCTGCTGCTGGCTGCTGCTGTCAGTCACACCTGGAGGACGTCGCCGCGTGCGTCGTCGCCAGCAAGGGCCTGACGTGGCTGGCCGCTCACCTCCTTGCGTCAAACGTGGGGTCAGTGCTGCCGGAAAACATCCGGCAGCATTTCCCCTGGCCCAGTGGCCGTAGGAAAAATTTTGATGCCGCCACCAGGCGGGTCAATGCTGCCGGAAAAAATCCGGCAGCATTTCCCCTGCACTGGCGAGTATGGAGGTCCGCCGGCGTTGTCTGGCACATGTACGTCAGTCTTCTGCTGCTGCTGCTATGCTCTGGCTCTGATACCAAGACAGAAATGTTAGTCAACAGGTTTGGGCAGCAGCGTTGTTGATGCAACGTACGGGCTTCCACGCTAGTTGCTTAAGTCAGCTGCCCCCTCAGTCTGCTGCCTTAGAGACTAAGTCTGGAAACTCTGGGTTTGTTACTCAGAAGTGCACGCGCCAGTGTTAGCGCCAGAAAGCAGCTGGAAACTGAAAGTAACTGATTAGCAATCAAGAATGAGATACAATGGGAGACCCCTCCAAGAACTAGCCTCCCCCCAGCTCTGTAGAGCTTGTTACTCAGTTCAACAGCCAATCAGAAAATAGCTCTGTTTTCAGGCTGGCAGGTTTTCTCGGTGAGGCCTGCCAGACGACCGACAGCCCAAAACCCAGGCGTTGTCCTTTTTGCCTGNGAAGTGCACGCGCCAGTGTTAGCGCCAGAAAGCAGCTGGAAACTGAAAGTAACTGATTAGCAATCAAGAATGAGATACAATGGGAGACCCCTCCAAGAACTAGCCTCCCCCCAGCTCTGTAGAGCTTGTTACTCAGTTCAACAGCCAATCAGAAAATAGCTCTGTTTTCAGGCTGGCAGGTTTTCTCGGTGAGGCCTGCCAGACGACCGACAGCCCAAAACCCAGGCGTTGTCCTTTTTGCCTGAAAATTGGACCATACCATAATACCAACACTGCAAACGCAGCCATGTGGTCAGAAACAGCTAGAAAAATAGTAGCAAGGAGTTATGACTGCCCAAACCCAGGTAGTGCCTATGTTGGTCCAAGCCGCCGAACAGGGCCATGCAACATGCAACAAGGACCCTATGCAGAGCATGACAATGCAGACATAATGGGACGCGCTGGACGTATGCAGACAGCAACTGCGGTGGCAATGACTGCCGGCAGCACGACTGCCAAGGAGGCCTGCCGATGGAGCTGAGCACGTCGCCGGAGAGAGGAGGCTCCAGCGAACTGCGAGTAGACCTCAGCGTGCATCAGGTCCACCGGACGACACTCCATCAGCGTCGAGTCTTGCCGTCAGTCATCTGCACACCGATGTACACAAGCCGGGAGGACACAACAGAGCAGAATGAGAGATGTGCAAAAAACCAACAAACTTGCACTGAAGTTAGTGCTAGAACTTTAGTTAGAATTGAGTAATGACTGAGGTTACAGCAACAATGCGATGTGTGAGACCCCTTCCATAGTAACCTAGGCCCTCACCTTTTTGAGGTGTTAATCCTCTCTGTGTATATTTTCCTCTCCGCTATGAACATGAGTACGCAGGGCATGCTGATCCAAAGAGTGGAAGCAATGCACACAGAGTCAACACGCCGGAAAACTAAATGGTAAACTAGGCAACAGGTTGGGGCAGCAACGTTGTTGGAGCAGCGTGCGGGCTTCCACGCTCGCTGCATAAGTCTGCTGCCCCCTAAGTCTGCTGCTCTAGAGATGAATTCTGGAAGCTCTGGGTTTGTTACTCAGAAGTGCGTGTGCGAGTGTTAGCACCAGAAAGCATCTGAAAACTGAAAGTGACTGATTAGGAATGAAGAATGAGCAACAATGGGAGACCCCTCCAAGTTCTAGCTCCCCCACACTAGTGTAGAACTTGTTACTCAGCTAACCAGCCAATCAGAAAACAGTCCTAGACCTAGTTTTGGGAAGCTCGACCTCAGGACCTCGCTTGAAGCAGCGATTCAATATAGCAGCCATTTTCACTCCTTCATCAACCAAGGGGCCCCGATGGCCGATCTCAACAACCAGGAAGCCCTGCAGTTAAGTCTCGAGAACGACAGAGCCCCTCGAGCCAGTCGTGCTCTTCAGAATCGCGATCAGCGCTGTCAAATACCCTTGACTGACAACAAGGAAAGAAGAGGACACGTTTTCTTTCAGAAGCAGTCCTACTCGGATTCCGAATTGGACTCGCTGTCATAGTTCTGCTCAGAATCCGAATTTGAAGAGTCAGATCCGCTTTCGTCCACCCTAGACAGCGCCAAAGGCTAAAGAAACACATTTTACGGACGTCCGAGTTTGAACTGAATCACGATCTGATGTAGCGGCGGTGGATCCGAGTGGACTTCTCCCACGGCAACTCAATCAAATCAAAACACACCATGAGTCACCACCAAAACTCACTCTGCATTCAACATCCTTCTTCGCAATACTTCGTCGATCTTTCATGACAGGTCATGCGGAAAGGTTGTCAAAAAAATGACAATAAGTTTTATGATGTCATCATTGCAAAGGGCATAAGTCCAGATAAGCGTCAGACAAGACAAAAATTCCGGAACTGGACAGAACATCATAGAAAAAGTAATGAAAGAGCAGAAGTGAGGAGGATAGCAAAAATGAGAACAACAACAGAAGATTGAAGAAATAGAATGCATAATAGCATACAATGGGAGTTTCATGTCTACCTTATGAAACTTACTTCCATGTATTCAGACTTCTCAACACGAATCAAGCACGAAAATACATTATTCAATGCCAAAAACAAAAATAAAACGTCGATGAACCAACAAAAAAGATAAAACATGTAAACAAAATGTTATCTGATGTGTATGATGAAATACAATCTTGATCTTATAGTCAATAGAAAAACTTCCATTATCCGGTCATGTCACCTAAACACGCTAAACAAAAGAATGAAAAAAGGGAAACATAAATATTCATGAATATCATAATGAAAACATGAAAAATCTTAAGATGCAAAACCATTGCAAGAAACAAACAATGGGAATTCGAAGATAAACATGGAATTCATTGCCATTTCAAGGTATTAACATCATAAGGAATTGTTATATATCGGAAAAAAGACATACATAAACATATTAAAATATAATAACATGAAATAAACAAATTACATCATTTTGGATACAAACAAATTCATAGTTTAAATTTTCTGTAGACATCCTAATACATTTCAATATATGTGTAGACAGATATAAACCTGAATTTAAAAATCAATTTGTTGACATAGTCATTTGCATGAAATAAATTCTACAAATATCACTATTGATATAGATTATGAACTAATACATACATACAAAAAAACAAAGATATAGATATCTACGTACATCGATAAGTACATATACGTACATGTATATTTGAATGTGTTTCACTTATAACCGTATGTATGTGTATATGCATGTTTACATATATGCATGTGTTTATTCATATGTCTATGTATTCTTACATACATATGTAAAAGAACATGTATAGGGTATATGTATATGTATATGTATATGTATATGTATATGTGTATGTGTATGTGTATGTGTATGTGTATGTGTATGTGTATGTGTATTTGCATGTGTATGTGTATGTGTATCTGTATGTGTATGTGTATGTGTATGTGTATGTGTATGTGTATGTGTATG
>SZWC01000880.1:310837-323734 GCA_023375785.1 Penium margaritaceum | reverse complement strand
ATGTGTATGTATATGTATATGTATATGTATATGTATATGTATATGTATATGTATATGTATATGTATATGTATATGTATATGTATATATATATGTATATGTATATGTATATGTATATGTTGATGTATATTTATGTATATGTTTAAATATACATGTAAACATATGTACACATTTATTTACATGTATATGTCATTTTAATCACTTATCATGTAACCTTACTCATGATGATACATATAGACTTTTTTATACGTTCATCAATATGTAAGGTAGTTTGACGTTAGGGCCATCATTTGTATAGCGACTAGATTAGAGGGCCCTTTTGTGCTAGCGGGTCAAGGGCTCTGATAGCCAATCTCAACAACCATGAGGTTCTTGGGAAAAGTGTCACAGATGAAGGGGCCCTTTCCCTTGCATTAGAATTGTTAGATGTACAAAGCAACCAAGACAGGAGATGGAAGGCATGTTATCAACCAGAGCAAGAGGCGCGAACTACAAAGAAAAAACATGTTGCAGACAGAAGTGTTTAAAAGGAATCATCATATGAAAAAAACATTCTACATGTGATGATTGAAAAGAAAACAGGTACGATTTGCATGAATGAATGAAAGAATGTAGTCTTATATGTGTTAAAAACTTTACAAACGTTTACAAGACATAAGTTCAAGCATGAAACAACATGTCAATGGTGGATTACAATGTAGTTTTGTAAATATGGATATGAATATGTGAGGTTAGCTATAGAAAATCAGTATTGGCACACTTATGCATGTGTAAGTTTCTGCCAAAGTGGATCAACATGTTTATGTATCTTGTTCTATCTACATTTTTTTTTGGGGCCTAAACCAATATCAAACAATGTGTTCCCATTCCTATCTTGCTCATATGACAAGCACGAGGGTCAGGATTGAGAAGCTCCTCGCCACATCAAACATGTTAAAGCAGATTTGACGTGCCTCTCCCTGTCTGAGACTCATTGTGCACCTTACTCTCCTTAGACTGTGTGTCGATCCTCGTTTACAACGAGGGGCATGGACGAGGACAATGATCCATAGTCACATTTCAATGATATTGGGCATAAAGGCTATGTCACAAAAATCAATGATGAATACAAAAATCAAGTTGTTAAGTTATTGAATCTAAGGGAAAACCAATCAAAGCCCTGAATTCTTCTTACATTTTTACAAGAATCAAGGATTTCTGAAGGAGGAAGGAAAATCATTAAATAAATGAGAATCATTAGGGTACACTTCTTTACAATCTCTGTGAAGAAGCTTGTGAAAGGAGGAAATCTCATAGTGTAAGGAGGAAAATCATGGTGTAATGTGGATGAAGTACCTCACAAGTTGTGCTATATGAGAAGATTAAGTAGAAATATCTTCGCCAATCATCCATGGCGGTCAGCATGAGGCATTAACACTTGATTTTAACTCACCACTGGAAATGGAAGTCTGAAGTTTGTAAAATAAAATACATGAAGACATCATCACATTGTGAAATTGACAATAAAATTGAATTGTGAAGATTTGAGTGAGCATTGTATGTACAGCATATCCATTGTAACAAATGCTTTATGGTGTACACATATTGCATGAATGTATTGACAACACGATTTGTATGGGCTTGGGTTCTTTAATGTTTGAACTCATGGATATTACAGCCACAAAAGTTTGGTCGTTGAAATCTGTGAGCTATGACCCTCTATTAAATGGAATGCTTGATGCATTTTTTGTTTTTTCCTTTTCAAAATCAGTTGAAGTTTTTTTTTTATTCTATTCAATGAAAGCAATGGTTGATAACTTCCAACTCTTATTTTGTTACATTACGTGGTGTCTCGATACATTAGTGGAAGAATTATCTTTAAAATGACGATGGAAGAGAAAAACATGTAATGTGGATGTTTTATGGGATTCATTTAATCCGTTCTTTTTACTGACATACCTGGTGTTTTGTAAAACAATTAATTCAAACAAATGCTTAGAGTATGACAGGAATATTGGTAAGTTTCATGATGTAATGGATATACATAATGGAAATTGTTTTACATTTTCATTCGATTTATAATGTAGGATTCCATCATTATTGCCATGATGGTCGTTATCATTGGTCCGTAACATGGTCTAAATAGTCATTAGACCCAACATCTTGATTAACCTTAAAAGGTACTAATGTGCATGAGTCATTGAATTGAGATGAAGGTAAAATTTCACCATGTAAAAACACATGTGCAAAACATTTAGAATCTTTTTATTCATGTTTTCAGTTCACATTTGAATCTGCTTACATATTTCTGTAGACTTGAAAGTTTTCACCAAACATTGTTCGTGGTTTGTCTTTGAATTTTGTTTGTGAGTTGCATGTCATGTGTTCGGAACTCATTCGAACTGTTTTTTTCTGACACAACCCATCTGTTCACCTCGTAGTGTTTGAAATTCTGACTGTGTTTCTGACTTTGATGGCGCACCATTTTGGCTGCTGAGTAACTTGTCCCATCTGACCGGAAGAGTCCCTGGTCTTGCACGTTCTCTTGGTTTTTCGACCGCATTATTGGTTCTGCAATATTGTGAGCAGCTACAGTCGACGAACGTATGATCGAGTGTGGAATGTCATTCACTATGCTGGTTTGTGATGTACGATAGAAAAGAACAATTTCTTTGACATGACTACAATGGATCGAGCGATGGATCCCTCGACCCCACAGTGCGAATGGGCTCCTCGAAACCGTAGGGATCCATTCATCGGCATGAGTCCGGCTATCTCGAAGCGTGAGGCTTTCTGCGGGACCCTCGCGTTGGTCGGCGCAAAAATGCAGGTCTCAGGGCTGATGGCTCCAGCTATGCGGGTCCTCGCGTCAGGTCTTGGGGCAAATCCGGGCCCCGGGATCAATTTGGCCCCCATTTTTTGGCAGGCAGGGTTTTCTCGGTGAGCCCTGCCAGACGCCCGACAGCCCAAAACCCGGGCGTCATCTGTTTTGCCTGAAAACTGGACCATACCGTATTACCGTCGCTGCAAACGCAGTCGTGCGGTCAGAATCAGCTAGAAAAATAGCAGCAAAGAGTTGTGGCTGCCCGAACCCAGGTAGTGCCTATGACGGTCCATGATGCCAAACAGTGCCACGCAGCAAGAGACATGGACCCTAGGCAGAGCATGATGCTGCAGACGCAATGGCAGAGTCCGAAACAATGCTCGGTGCATGCAGACAGCATCTGCGATGGCATTGACCGCCGGCGGCCCGACCGCCAAGGAGGCCTGCCGATGAAGCAAAGCACGTCGCCAGAGGGAGGAGGCTCCAGCGGATTGCGAGTAGGCCTCAGCGTGCGTCGGCTCCACCGGACAACACTCGAGCAACGTTGAGTCTTGTCGTCAATCATCTGCACGCCGATGCACACAAGCCGGGAGGAAAAAACAGAGCACAATGAGAGATGCACAAAAACCAATGCTCCCCCATGACTTAGAAGCATAGTGCACATGTGCGGGCAGAGACATAGTCAACAACTAGACTCCCCCAAGGCACGCAAAGACGCATGCAAAACAAAGAGAGCCACTCACGGACGCATGCTAACCGAACTCACAGCCTTCTTGAACGAGTCGCGCTTCAATGCCTTGGTCAAGAATTCAGCCACATGCTGTGCTATCTCAACCCACACAATGTTGATGCTTCCATCATGCAACAACGAACGCACATGGTGATACTCAACGTCGATGTACTTTGTGCGTGTGTGATGCACGCTGTCATTTTCGGTGATGGCCATGGCAATCTCATTGTCACAATGCAACGTGACGGACGCGACGGACCGACACAACTAGGACAACAGACGACGCAACCACACACTCTCACACGTGCCTAATCCAAGGGCCACGTACCCAGCCTCAGCAGTGCTGCATGCAATGCACCCATGCTTGCCAGTACGCCAAGACATAGCCGTGCCGCTGAACAAAAAGATCCAGCCCATGCCATTCTTACTGTTTAGACTGCCGGCCCAGTCACTGTCGGTGTAGCCCATCGTGACAAGAGACGGCTGGCAGCGGAACATGAGTCCTCGCCGAGGAGTCAAAACAACGTAGCGCAGTACTCGGATTGCAGCTCCTGAGAAAACTAAGCCAGGAGGTTGATGGCGAACGTGATGTCTGGGCGTGTCGTCGTTGCCAGGAACATCAATGACCCGATGACTCGCAGATACGTGGTCACGTCAACTTGCTCTCCCACAACGGCTGGGTCAGGAGTCTTCAGCTTCACCTTGCCATCAGGTGACATGGGTGAAGATGTGCTAGATATGAGGGGCAGGTCCTTGGCAAAGCGAGTGGACAGGGTCTGCACATAGGCAGCCTGGTGGACGTGGAGGATGCCGTGGGAGCGATCATGCTCAAGCTCCATGTCCAAGAAGACTCGGGCAGACCTGAGATCCTTCATCTGGTAGGCGGTGTGCAGCAGGTCCTTGACACGCTGGATGGCAGCCACGTCATGCGACGCAATGAGGAGAACGTCGACGTACACGAGGACAACAGCAAGGGTCTGGCCTCACAGTTTGAAGAACAATGCAGGGTAAGCGCATCTGCGCTGAAGGCCAACGCGAAGGAGAGTGCTGCTAATCTCTTGGTTCCAGCACTAAGGGGACTGCTTCTGGCCGTAGAGGGCCTTCCACATCCGCCAGACTCTCCTAGTGCCGTTGTCAAAGCTTGGGGGCTGCACCATGTAGAGCTCCCCACCCTCCAATGAACCATGGAGGAAGGCGTTGCTCATGTCCATCTGATGGAGCACCCATCCATGCTGGGCAACCAGACAAAAGGGCGCCTGGCTCGTGGAGAGCCAGCCAATTGGAACAAAGATATAGTTGTAGTCAACCCTAGTGACCTCGTCGAACCCCTTGGCTATGAGGCAGGCCTTGTACTTGTCGAAGGACCCGTCAGGCTTCCATTTGCGCAGAAAGACCCACTTGGCACATATGGCCTTCCGACCTAGAGGGAGGCCGATGAGGTCATACGCGTGGTGTTGCTGGATAGTAGCGAGATTGTCAGCATAGGTAGCATCCTAGTGTACGGTCTCACGAGAGGCGCGAGCCTCGTGCAAGGTGGCTGGGTCCTCCGGGCGTGCTATGAAGCACATTGAGAGAGCGTGTGCATCTCGAGCTCCAGGTGGGATGCGTGCGAGTGCAGTCATGACAGCTGCCGATGCTCGTGATAAAGCATGACGTAGCCCAGTGCGGAGTCAAAGTGAAGTTCTGCAATGATAGCCAAAGTGGTCAGGCCAAGGGCCTTAGTGCCAGGGTCCCCACTCACAACCGTAGGAGTGGAAGAGACACGTGGAGCGACAGGGGACAGAGACGCCACAGGGTGAGGTGCTGCGGTCTGCACACTCACTGATGGCCTAGGTCAAAGTCGGCTACCTAGGTCACGCGTGTAGCACGGTAGGACAGGAGATGGCCCCGAGTCTGACGGGCCGACAGAGGCTGACGGGGCTGTTGGCCCTGAGGGACTAGCGGACACGACTAGGACTGCTGGTCCAGAGGGGTTAGCAGACGCGATTGGGGCTGCCGGCCCAAAGGGACCAGCGGGCGCGACTTGGGCAGCTGGCCTGGAGGGACTAGTAGACACGACTGGGACCGCTGGCCCGGAGGGGCCAGCGGGCGCGACTGGGGTGGCTAGCCCGAATGGACCAGTGGACACGACCGGAACTTGTGGCCCGGAGGGACCTGTAGACGCGACTAAGACCGCCGGCCCGGAGGGACCGGTGGACGCGACTAGGACCGCCGGCCCGGAGGGGCCGGTGGGCGCAACTGGGGCTCCTGGCTCAAAGAGGCCAGCGGGCGCGACAGGGGCTGGTGTCTCGTAGGGGCCAGCAGGCGCGACTAGGGCTGCTGGCTCGGAGGGGCCAGCAGACTGGGGCTACTTGCTCGGAGGAGGGAGAGGGCGCAACGGGGGCTACTAGCTCTGAGGGAGTAAGTGGCGTGCCACACGGAAGCGGTAAGATGGAGGACGGACTCACCACTTCCCCCCATGCGACGGGAGGGACATCGACAAGCCGGAACGAGCGAGATTGCACAGAAACGGTTCCTCAAAGCAGAGGGCATCGCGAGACTTGACGATGTAATGTCAGGAGGGATCCCAGAACTGCCATGCCTTACACTAAAGAGAGAGAGAGAGAGAGAGAGAGAGAGAGAGAGAGAGAGAGACCGAGAAAGGTGCAAGGACGCCCGCTTGGGGCGAGCTTGCCGCCCTGCTGCGAGGCGGGCAGCCACACAATGGCTACACAGTCCTAGACGTGAGCAGGGCAGAGGTCGGCTCGCTAACCGCACCACTACTGGTACGGCGTGGACTGGTAGGGAAGGGGTCAGTGAGGAATCCAGTTCCAGACCCACGTTATGTAGGCCATGGCTTAAAAGTTAGAAGCTATCAGAGAGGCCAGAATCACCCCGCATGGTGCAGACAACTTTGGCCATGGTACGGTTCTACCGCTCGGAGACATCGTTCTGAGCGAACGCGATGGGCGCGGACGTCTCGTGGTGGATACCAAGGGAGGCGAGAAAAGTGGTGGTCTTGCCCATGTATTCACCACCGCAATCGGAGCGAAAGCAGCAAAGGGATCGACCACAATTTCGCTCCGCAAGGACAAGCAAATCTTGAATGGCTTGGGCAACCTCGCTCTTCTTCCAAAAGCAGAAGACCCCGTAGTAGCCCGAGTAGTTGTCAGTGAGGATGAGGACATGACGGCCATGCTCTCTGACGGACTCGGTAGGGCAAGGACCCATGATATCGGAATGGACCAGGTCGAGCGAGGCGGACAAACGGGAGGAGGACACAGGGTATGTGGACCAGTGCATCTTGCCCCGAGCGCAATCAACGCACTCTGTGGGGCACGGCAAAGGGAAAGTCTCAGAGTCAAGGCCCTTGGCCGGCTTGGTGCGGAGCATGCTGTCCATGGCAGTAGAGTGGACGTGGCAAAGGCAGTGGTGGAGGAGACAGGTGTGCTGCGGATAGAGCATGGTGGTGAAAAACACATGGCCTCTGGCAGTAGACGGGGAGGGGATAGAAGGAGAAGAGGACAGACGAGGCATGTACCACAGGTTGCCACGGGCAATGGCGTGAAGAACAACAAGACTGGACAGGCGCAACAACATAGTGCCAACACCACACGAGTGCACAACATCCATACTCATGCGGTCAAACGCAGTAACGGAGAGGAGGCTAAGCTCAAGACCGGGGGAAAAAAGGACATCAGTCAAGAAGACATCATCAACAGGACAACGGAAACAAATGACACAAACGCCGCAGACAGGTAACACTTGACCGGAGCCTGTTTGAACACCGGATACATCGCCAACAGGACCAAGCATACTGAAGGTTTCACGAGAGGTTGTCATGTGATGCGTGGCCCTTGAGTCGATGATCCACGTCTCGGGCGGGTCCTAGACCGGAGTCGCCAAATCGCTAACGGTAACATGGTAACACGCAAGAGACGTGGACGCAGTGGAAGGGGGCGCAAACCGAGATTGCCAATCATCAAGCCACGCGACGTCGTCATAGAGGGGGACAGAGGAGACCACGGGAGACGGCGAGACAGACGAGGAAGCAGGACACGACCGTAGCTCAGTCTCGGTCATGCAGGGCGAGGGGGACGAGCAGGAGGTGACGCAACTCGCACTTCCCTCGGGGGGAGGGCAAGGCAGGCCATGCTGGAGCCCAATGAACTGCCCCAACTGTCGCTCATGCGTGGACAGCACGACAATGTAGACTGAGTGCGGAGTGACGGCTCCGAAGCCCAAAAAGAACAAGGACTGCATCGGTGAAGGGAACGGGTGTACCAACGGCTGCGGGTGATGCTGCTGCGGAGCTGGTGCTGGCGAGACCGGTGCAGCAATCGGAGGAGTGGAACTACTAGACGAGGTCAAGGCGTCAGGGCTAGCAACTACAACGGCGGCAGAGGCGAGAAGACACTCTCATTGGCGATGCATGGTGGCGATGACGCACGCCTCGTCCGTAGGCAGCGGGTACGTGTACCACTCGTGCCCGGGCTGGCCACACTTGTGGCAGACTGAGCCACCACCGCTGGACCCATTCGACTGCTGCTGCTGCTGTTACTACTGCTGACCCTTCCCCTTCTTGTTCCGGCGTTTCTTCTTCCTTTGCGACAAAGAGCTCGTGGAGGTAGCTGCCGCGGGGGAAGCGACGTCCACGGAGGCGACGGCAGGGGAGGCTAGAGCCTTTGTGCGTTGAAGGCGGGATTCTAGGCGAGCTTCCTCAATCCGGAGGAAGAGCTTGTATGCCCAGGGCATGAGGGTGCCCTGGGCCACCATGGTGGAGAGGACGTCTTGGGAGTAGTGCACAAAGACATCTACGTACGCACCAGTGGTGCCGCGCTTGATGGTGAGGAGCGCGGCCAGAGGGGGTGGAGTAGAGGTGCTCATGCGACAAAGGATGTCTTGAGCCCGCTGCCAATAGGTGGTGACTGTCTCGGTCTCCCCCATGTGGAGGGAGTTGAACTTCGGTAGGAGACGGCTAGTCTCAGCCTTGCTGGACAGGCGATGGGGACGAGTGAGGACGTACCACACGGCTGTAGGGTCTGGGATGTTGCTAGTGGTGAAACTGCAAGGAAAGGGCTCTACGGCCAGGCGGGAAGCTGGAGGTGCGACAGGGACGAGGGCGCGGACCGCGCGACCGGCGTCATAAAGCTGGTTGGCCTAGGTGGAGTCTTATGCAAGAGTGTAGTATGCCCACACGCCCTCACCCTGTGCCCAGATGTGGAAGCTGAGCTCCCAATTACGGGACTGCTATCCAGCCTGAAGAGGCAGGGGTGGCGTCTCAAATTCCTTTTGCTTGCGGCCGGTGCCCAAAGTGGGGCCAAGGACAGAGGTCACTATCTGCCGCTAGTGCTGAGTCCACTGTTGCGCCAAGTAATGCATGGCAGCGGACACAGTGGGATTGGCATATCTAGGAGGAATGAACGGCGGCGGAGTACTGGTGGCGGTCAGTGAGGCCAGTGGCTGTAGTACTACAAGCTGTTGCGTCAAGGCGACAAGCTGTTGCTGAATGGCAACTAAAGGATAAGGGGTGTCGGCAACGACACCTGTTGGCTGCTGCTGCTGCGGCTGCTGCTGGTGCTGCTTCTGCTACTGGTGCTACCGTTGCTACTATTGTTGTTGCTGCTACTGTTGTAACTACAATTACTGTTGGTCCTTGTCGTGTTGCTGCCACCGCTGTTGTTGTTGCTGCTGCTACTATTATGCTACTGCTACAACTGTTGCAGCTGCTGCAAGAAAAGGGGAGGGATGCCCCTCCTGGGGGTCCTCCCAACGGAGCAGGACCCCTCCCCACTAGGGTTGTTAGCCATGGTTATGGTGCCCCCTCTTTTTTTTTCTTTCTGTTTTGTGTGTTGCTGATGTCAGTAGTGACGTCAGCCTAGGATGGTTGGCATCAACAACTGCTACGGCAAAATCTACTACTGCTGCTGCTGCTATGAAGTTTCTTCTCCACCCGTATTTTCTTTTTCTATTGATGACATCAACAATGATATCAGCAATGATCTCAGAGGCTGGATGCTGATGTCAGCAGCAGTTGTACTTATAGCTGCTTCTGCACAGCTATAGCAGTTGCTATTGTTGATGCGGGCTGTTGGTGATGTTGCTGGAGCTGCCGTTGCTTCCTACTATTGCTGCTGCTACTACTACTGTTGCTGCTGTAACAGCTACTATTACAACTACTATTTCAACTGTTGCTATGGCTGCTGTGGCAGGAGCAACTGCTATTGCTGGTGCTACTACAGATGCTGCTATTACTACTGCTCTCGGAGCTCTTGCTGCAACTGCTGCTGGAACGCATGTTGTGGCAGTAGCAAATGCTACTATTGCTGCTGTTGCTACTGCTACTGCTACTGCTTGTGTTGCAGCTATTGCAGTAGCAGCTACTGTTGCTACTGCTACGGCTCCTGTGGCTGCTACAATAGCTATGGTAGCTACTGCTGGGGTGGGGGAATTTCGTTTTGGTAGTCCAGTTTTTCTTCATTCTTATTTTTGTCTGGCACAGCGAGCCTTGTTACTCGTTGTGGGCAGCAGGCTACCACCACCAAGGCTTGTTGCTTGCTGCCAGTAGCTTGCTGCTCGCAGCGAGCAACGGGCTTGCTGTTTGTAGCCCTCTCCTCACGGCAAGCTACGAGCTGCAAGTAGCATCAGCTGCTGCTAGCTGCTGCCGGCTGTTGCTCACTACTTGTGGTGCTCTAGTTGGTTTCTGCTACTGCTTGTTGTTGCTTCCTCCTTTAGTTGCTGTAGCTTGCTGCTGCAGCTCCTACAGCTTGTTTTTGTAACTACTGTAGCTTGCTACGGCTCCTGCTCGCTACTGTTGCTACTACTACTCACTACTGCTGCTACTACCGTTACGAGCTACTACTGCAAGCCACCATTGCTGCTTGCTACTGCGGGCTAGTGCTGCTGCTACGAGCTACTGCAAGTTGCTGCTACTACCAGCTGCTGCTGCTCCTGTGAGATGCTATGAGCTGCTGCTACTGTCGGGTGCTACTACTACACATAGCTCCTGTTGGCTGCTGCTGCCACTGCCGGCTGTTGTTGCCTGCTGCTGCTGTTGCTGCAGGCTGCTGCAACTACTTGTTGGTGCCAGTCACTACACCTGGATGACGTTGCCACGTGCGTCGTTGCCCGCAGGTGTCGGACGCGGCCTGCCGCTCACCTCCTCATGTCACACGTGGGGCCAGTGCTGCCCGGAAAAATCCGGCAGCATTTCCCCTGGCCTAGTGGCCGTAGGCAAAAATCTGATGTCGCCACCAAGAGGGTCAATGCTACCAGAGAGAATCATGCAGCATTTCCCCTGTACCGGCGCATATGGGGGTCTGCCGGCATTGTCTCGCACCTGTACGGCAATGTTCTGCTGCTGCTGCTACGCTCTGGCTCTAGTTCCAAAATGGAAAACTAGGTAGCAGGTTGGGGAAGCAGAGTTTTTGATGCAACATGCAGGCTTCCACGCTCGTTGCTTAAGCCCGGTGGCTCCTCAGTCTGCTGTTCTAGAGACTAACCAACACAAGAACCATCCTCGGCTATCTCTGGGGTCACCAGTGTACTTGCCTCCCTTGTGACATTGCCTGCAGTCGGCGCCCAGAGTGAGGCCAAAGGACTTTGGGATCTAGTCTCGCCACTTCAGGCAGGCGAGCAGTTTAGGAGCTGGGAGCTTAGCGTCCGCATCTGGATGCAGGGTGAAGGATTTTGGGCCTAGTACACCCTTCCGTATGACTCCACTTAGGCCGACCAGTTGTATGACGCTGGTCGCGTTGTACGCGTCCTCGTCCACATTGCTCCTCCGGCTTCCCGCCTAGCCCTAGAGCCCTTCCTCGGCAACTACACTACAGGCGGGACCCCAGAAACTGCACCTGCATGGCACGTCCTCACCCGTCCCCATCGCCTATCTAGCGACATTGAGACCAACCGTCTGCTGCGGGATGTCAACTTCGTATAAATGGTGGAGTTTGAGACAGTCACCGCTTATAGGTAGCGGGCGAAGGACATCATCCGTCGCCTAGGCATCTCTGCTCCACCCCCTCTCGCCGCGCTCCTCACCATCAAGCGCGTTGCCACCGGCTCGTACGTGGACGTCTTCGTCCACTACTCCCAGAATGTCCTCTCTACCATGGCAGCCCGGGGTATCCTCATGCCCTGGGCATACAAGCTCTTCCTCAAGATTGAGGAAGCTCACCTGGAGTCCCGCCTCCAACGCACAGAGGCCCTTGCCTCCCTTGCAGTCGCTTTTGTGGCCGTCGATTCCCCCATAGCAACTAACTCCACCAACCCCTTGGCACCGGGGAAGAAGAAGCATCGGGACAAGAAGTGCAAAGGTCCGCAGCAGTAGCAACAACAGCAACAGCAAGAGCAGTTGCCTGTATCCAGCGGTGGTGGCTCCGTCTGCCACAATTGTGGCAAGCCAGTGTACGGGTGGTACACGTGGCCGCTACCGACGGACAAGGCGCCCGTCATCGCCACCATGCACTGCCATAGTGAGTGCTGTCTTGCCTCTGCCGCCGCAGTTGTCGTTGGCCCTGATGCCTTGATCGCGTCCTGCAACTCTTCTCCTCCAACGGCCATACCGGTCGCGTCAACTCCAGCTCCGCATCATCATTTTTTGTAGCCGTTTTTGCCTTCGTTCCCTTCATCGGGGCAGTCTTGCCCCGATGAAGGGAAAACATTCTGTCACGCCGCACTCTGTCTACACTCTCGGGCCATCTACGTGTGAGCGTCAGTTGGAGTAGTTCATTGCACTCCAGCTTGGCCTGCCTTGCCCTCCCCCCCAAGGGAAGTGCGAGTTGCATCACCCCCTGCTCGTCACCCTTGCCATGCATGAATGAGATTGAGCTGCGGTCATATCCTGCTTCCTCGTCTGTCTCACTGTCTTTCGTGGTCTCCTCTGCCCCCCTCCGTGACAACGTTGCGTGGCTTGATGATTGGCAGCCTCGGTTCGCGCTCCCTTCCACTGCATCCGCGTCTCTTGCTTGCTGCCACGTGAGTGTTAGCGATCTGGCGAATCTGGTCCGGGACCCTACCGAGACCTGGATCATCGACCCCGGGGCCACGCATCACATCACGGCCTAACGTGAGGCCTTTAGTATGCTTGGTCCTGTTGGCGATGTATCCGGTGTTTGGACGGTCTCCAGACAGGTGTTACCTGTCCGCGGTGTCAGAGTCGTTCGTTTCCGTGTCCTGCCGGTGATGTGTTCTTGACCGATGTCCTCTTCATCCTTGTTCTTGAGCTCAGCCTCCTATCCATTACTGCCCTTGATTGCATGAGCATGGACGTTCTACATTCGCGTGGTGTTGGCATTGTGTCGTTGCGTCCGTCCGGTCTTGTCACAGGCGTCACAGGAGGACAGACGTCCCTCGTCTATCCTCCTCTCCTTCCCCCCCCCCCCCCCC
>SZWC01000880.1:269634-310723 GCA_023375785.1 Penium margaritaceum | reverse complement strand
CCCCCCCCCCCCGTCGGCCACCACAGGCCATGTGTTCGTCACGAGTACTCTCTCTCCACAGCACAGCCGCCTCTGGCATTGCCGCCTTTGCCACATCCACTCCGCTGCCATCAACAGCATGCTGTGCACTCAGCCGGCCAAGGCCTTTGACTTGGCTACTTTCCCTTGGCCATGTTCCATGGAGTGCATTGATTGTGCTCACGGCAAGATGCACAAGTCCACATACCCTCACTCCTCCTCCCATGTGTCCGTCCCTCTAGACCTGGTCCATTCTGATATCATGGGCCCTTTGCCTACCAAGTCCGTAGGCGAGCATGGCTGATATGTCCTCACCCTCACCGACGACTACTCTCGCTACCGTTGGGTCTTTTGCCTTCGACGGAAGAGCGATGTCGCCTGTGTGATTCAGAGTGACTTGTCTTTGTGGAGCGCCAGTGGGGTCAATCTCTTTGCCACTTTTGCTCCAGTCGCGGTGGTGAGTACATGGGCAAAACCATGACTTTTCTCGTCTCCCACGGTGTCCACCACGAGACGTCAGCGCCCTACACGACCGCTCACAACGATGTCTCCGAGCGGTGGAACCGCACTATGGCGGACGCCGTCCCCACCATGCGGGTTGATTCTTGTCTCTCCAATGGCTTCTACTTTGAAGCGATGGCCTACATGATGTGGGTCTGGAACCGGATTCCCCACGGATCCCTTCCCCGCCAGTCCACACCGTACCAACACTAGTGCAATCAGCGCGATGACCTTCACTTGGCTCATGTCTGGGGCTGCATGGCCATTGTGTGGATGCCCTTTCCAGAGTAGGGCAGTAAGCTTGCCCCTCGCGGACGTCCTTGCACATTTCTTGGCGTCTGTCGTCAGTCTAAGGCCTGGCATTTCTGGGGTCCATCCCAGTACTCCATCGTCGAGTCCCACGATTCCCTCTCCTTTGAGGAGCTGTTTCCTCGTCTGGTCCATCCTGTCGCGTGGGGAAGTGGTGAGTCCATCCTCCATTCTGCCACTTCTGGGTGACACATCACTTGGCCCCTCCGGGCTGGCAACTCAAGTCCCGCCCGCTGGCCCCTTTGGGCCAGCAACTCCAATCACGCCCATGGGCCCCTTTTGGCCGGCAGTCCCAGTTGCACCCGCTGGACCCTCCGGGCTAACAGCCTTAGGCGCATCTGCTTGCTCCTCTAGGGCAACAGCTCTAGTCGTGCCCGCTAGCCCCTCCGGGCTAGCATCTCTTGTCGCGCCCGCTAGCCCCTCTTGGCTTGCAGCCCTAGGCGGGCCCGCAGGCCCCTCCGGGCCAGCAGCCCAAGTAACGCCTGCTGGCCCCTCTGGACGAGCAACTAGAGTCGCGCCCGCTGGTCCCTATGGGCCGACAGCCCCAGTCCTGCCCGCTGGCCCCTCAGGGCCAGGAGCTCCAGTCATGCCCGCTAGCTTGTCCGGACCAGTAGCCCCTGTCGCATGCGCTGGCCCCTCCGGGCCAGTAGCCCCAGTCACATCAGATGGCCCCTCCGTGCCAGCAGCCCCATCCGCCTCCGTCAGCCTATCGGACTCGGTGCCATCTCCTGCCCTACTGCGCTACGCGCGTTGCCCAGGCGGCAGCCTCCAACCCAGGCCATTAGTGAGCGCGGAGACCGCCGCACCGCACCCTGTGGCGCCTCAACCCCCTGTTGCTCCGCGTATCTCTTCCACTCCTACGGTTGTGAGTGGGGACCCTGGCACCAAGGTCCTCGGCCCGACCATGTCGTCCATCATTACAGACCTTCACCAGAGCTCCAAAAAGGGCTACGCCATGCTCCATCATGAGCATCGGCATGCCGTCATGACTGCACTCGCGTGCATCCCATCTGGAGCTTGAGATGCACAAGCTCTTTCAGACCACTACATAGCACTCCCAGAGGTCCAAGCAACCCTACGTGAGGCTCAACCTCTCCCGAGGCTACAGATTGGGATGCTCCTTGCGCCGACGAGCTCACTTCTATCCTGGAGCACAACATGTATGACCTCGTTGACCTCCCTCCAGGTCAAAAGGCCATCGGTGCCAAGTGGGTCTTCCGGTGTAAATGGAAGCCGGATGGGTCCTTGGACAAATACAAGCCCTACCTTACAGCCAAGAGGTTTTCTCAGGTCCCCGCTGTGGCCTCCAGCGCAGCACTGCTGACCCCGCACTGTTTGTCAACCCGCGAGGCTAGACCTTCGCCGCTGTTCTGGTCTACATCAACAGTCTCCTCATTGCGTCCCCAGACATGGTTGCCATCCACCGTGTCAAGGACCTGCTGCACACCGCCTACTAGATGAAGGATCTCGGGTCTTCCCGAGTCTTCCTGGGATTTTAGCTTGAGCATGATCACTCTCGTGGCATCCTGCGCGTCCACCAGGCTGTCTATGTGCAGACCCTGTCCACTCGCTTCACCGAGGACCTGCCCCTCGTGGCAAGCACATCTTCACCCATGTCACCTAATGTCCAAGTGAAGCTCAAGAGTCCTGGCCCAGCCGTTGTGGGGGAGCCAGTTGACGTGACCACGTATCTGTGAGTCATCGGGTCACTGATGTTTTTGGCTACGGCGACGCGCCTAGACATCGCATTCGCCGTCAACCTCCTGGCTCAGTTATCTCAGGAGCCGCGTCACCTTTACTTCGAGGCTGCAATCTGATCATTTTGCTATGTCGTCTCTACTCCTTGGTGGGGTTTCATGTTTTGCTGCCAGCTGTCTGTTGTCGCTGTGGGCTACACCGACAGTGACTGGACCAGCATTCCGGACGGTAAGAGCCAAACAGGCTGGATCTTTCTGATCGGCGGAATGGCTGTGTCTTGGCGCAGTGGCAAGCAAGGGTGCATTGTACGCAGCACTGCCATACCAAGGCTGAGTACGTGGCCCTTGGCTTAGGCGCGTGTAAGAGTGTGTGAATGCATCTGTTTGTTGTTTGAGTTGTGCCATTCCGTGGCATCCATCACGTTGCATTGTGGCAATGGGAGTGCCATTGCCATCGCCGACAATGGCGGCATGCATCACACACGCACAAAGCACATCAACATTGAGTATCACCATGTGCATTCGTTGTTGCATGACGATAGCATTAGCATCGTGTGGGTTGAGACAGCACAGCAGCTGGATGACTTCTTGACCAAGGCTCTGAAGCATGACTTGTTCAAGAAGGCTATGAGTTCGGTTGGTGTGTGTCCGTGAGTGATTCTCTTTGTCCCTGCTTGCATCTCTGCGTGCCCGGGAGGAGTCTGATTGTTGACCGTGTCTCTGCCCGCACATGTGCACTACGCTTGTGAGTCATGGGGGAGTGTTGGTTTTCGTGCATCTCTCATTGTACTCTGTTGTGTCCTCCCAGCTTGTGTACATTGGCGTGCAGATGATTGACAGCGAGACTCGACGCTGCTAGAGTGTCGTTCGGTGGAGCTGGCCCACTTACAATTACATGGGACGAACTGAGCAGGGTCATGACCCATATGGACCTGACGCCACCCGCTCTGGGCATGCGAGACCTCCTTGCATGGAAGGAAGCTTTCCTCATGTGGGTGGCAGAGCATGGGATGGAGGGGTTGTACCTCCTTCCCTCGACCGATGCCACTGAGGATCGGGTTTTACTATGGGCTTTCAATGCCTTAGTCCAGGCCTTGCCCAAAAACCAGTCATACGCCATCCGCCACTTCCGCTTTGGTGGCAGAGGAGAGGAGCTAGCAGACCCTCGCAGTGGGGCTCCGTTTCCTCATGAGGTATGGCAGCACCTGGCTACCCGTCATGAGGAACGGGGCATGGTGCTGGTCATCACTTTGCGCAACCGCCTCCGGAACCTTTATCCAAAGCTGGGGGCACCAATAGAAAACTATTGGGATGCGGCAATGGACCTTCGCCATAATATCCTCGGGCTCGGAGCATCCTGCTCCGTGCTTGAATGGTTGGTCCCTGTAATACCGCACCTTGGAGAGCCCTACATAGAGTTCCGACAAGGGCTTTTGAGGCAACTTCGGGTGACCGACATTGAGAACACCGACCTAGCGGAGGTTTTTGAAGAGCTGCATCACCATGAGGACATTCTTTGTGGTGAGGCGTGAGAGGTCAACAACCCGACACCTAGCGCCTTTGTCCATCACTCCCCGTCGGGTGCTTCCACCAACTTTACTCAGGGAGGAGGCAGAGGAGGGGGAGGCTGGGGACATGGTGGAACAGGCGCCCACACAGGCGGAGGACGAGGCCGTGGCTGAGGTGGTGGTGGCGGTGGGGGACAGCGTACCTACAACTACCGCAGCAAGCATGGTCACTTTTGGCGTGCCTGCCCAGAACTTCAGCGCGTCATGACTCCACCCTAGCAGCAGCAGCAGCAGGCGCGCCAGAAGTTTGTTGCACCGGCGCCTCGTCCCCTTGGTTAGCGGCTGCATCCCCCAGCCTGGTCTATGCACATAATGGCAGGATCTCAAGCTCATGTGCCCTTCGGTGGTGTCACTTACGCATCACCACCGGTGGTGCAGCCGCCAGTGGGCCACCCGATCTATCCGGGGCCTCCTCCTTTCTACCCCTACTACGTCCCACCGAACTGGGCCATCCCCATCCCCGTACCCACATGGGCGCAGCGCATCTACACTGACATGGTCGAGTCCCAGCAGCCCACAGCCGGAGACCCTGCAGCCGGGTGGACAGCGCCCATGGAGCTGCAGCCTCTAGAACCAACGGCCGTGCTACAGTCACCAGGTCAGCGATTGGCGCACACTCATGTCACTACTTCACACGCACTTCCAATGCATGAGTGGCTGTTTGACACTGCCGCATCACATCATATGTCTCCGCATCGCCAGCTGTTTGTGTCTTTGTACTCTGCGCATGATGTGGAGGGTGTGAAAACAGGGTCTGGGGAGGTGTTGGACGTGGAGGGTGTGGGTACAGTGGCGTTGGAAGCACCGGGGGGTGTCTTGTATTTGACGGGTGTGTTGTACGTTTCCAAGTTGAAAGTGAACCTTCTGTCTGGGGGTCAGCTAGACTGCCAAGCCAACATGTCCACCCTCACGTAGAAACAACGCTGCATGCCTTTTTATGCTGCTGGAGCAGTGTTGGCTGATGGAACTTTGCACGCTGACATGCTCTATCGCCTTACCCTCTTTCCACTGATGCAGACGCACTCACACAGATCACAGACACATGTTGTCACAGCCACGGATGCAAAGCACAAGGACCTACTGCACCGTCGCCTTGCATACATCAACACGGACCTGGTCACAGACATGATCAAACACACCAAAGCACACGGTCTCCTGCCTACGGATTGTCCACATGGTCTCAGCCCAGATGTGTGTCGCAACTGTCAGGGCAAGGTCCACGGACAAACCTTCCCTAGGTCAGATAAGGTCTGCAAGGCTCCTCTGGAACTTGTCCATGCAGACCTGACAGGCCCCATGCCGGTGCCCTCTGTGTAGTATGGATCAGAGTACATTCTCATACTGACAGACAACTATAGCCATTTTCGCTGGGCATTCCTACTGAAATCAAAAGAAGATGCGCAACATTGTATTACGGAATGGATTCCTCTTGCTGAGCGACAAACTGGTTGTAAACTGCTGAAACTACGCACAGACAGAGGAGGGGAGTTCATGGGTGTCCTGACTGCAGAATTGAAGGCCAAAGGTATAGAGCATCAAACCAATACACCATACACACCGCAAAAAAATGGGGAGGGGCTGAAAGGTGGCTTAGAATCCTTGGTGATGCACTGCACACCCTGCTGAGTGAGTCCGGTCTGTCCTTCGGCTTCTGGGAGGAAGCCGTCAAGTATGTAATATGGGTGTGGAACAGGGTGCCACAAGGGCTTTTGCCCAAGGCAGCTAAGCCATGGGAACGGTGGTTTAAGGAGAAGGCTGATTTAAGGCCAGCAAGGATCTGAGACACTATGGCATGCGTGTAGTTTGCATGGCCTCAAAGAGACCATAAACTCAGCCCACAAGGTCGATGGTGTGTCTTTGTAGGCGTCTCTCATGCCTCCCAAGCATGGCAATTTTGGGACCCCATGCACCACCAATTCCTAGAGAGCAGGGATGCCTCCTTCTTGGAGCACATGCCCTACAAACTGTTCTGCACCCTGCGTCATGCTCCTCACATTAACATCCCTAAGAAGTACCCAAACTATGTGAGTGTGCCTGTGTTTGTGCCGCACACACCCATCGCACCACCACAATCGTCAAAGCAAGAGAGGCACACAGAAGAAACTTTGTCAGTTCCCACAGACCTCTTGACACCCAGTGACTTGCGCAGGACAGACTCCAGTGCTCCGCACACACTACCCAGCTGCAAACCCAAACGCCCCAGCATAGCACAGAGGATGCCAAAACACCATCCCCACCGTCTGTAAGACGCTCTTCGCGTGTGAAATACAGACAGTTTTATCACACGGCTGGGCCGGTGAACGCGGTCCATGACACTTTGGAGCCTCATACACTTGCTGAGGCCAGGAGGCGTGCTGATGCAAGTGAGTGGGACAAGGCCATGGTGGCTGAGTTAAACACCCTTCTGGAGCATGGTGTGTACAAACTGGTCCCACTGCCACCAAGGCAAAAAGCCAATGATGTCAAATGGGTCTACAAGCTCAAGAGGAACCCAGCAGGACTTATTGAGAAGTACAAAGCAAGGCTGGTGGCCAAGGGTTTTCACCATATCCCAGGTCAGGACTTCACAAACACCTATGCCCCAGTGGGAAAGTAAGGGACGAGTCAGACACTGCTGGGTGTAGCAGCACATGAGGACTGGGAAATCCATCAAATGGATGTCAAGAATGCTTTCTTCAATGGCCCACTTGAGGAGGAGATTTACGTGAAACAACCAGAAGGGATTGATGATGGCACTGACCGTGTGTGGCTGCTTCTCTAGGCCCTTTATGGGCTCAAGCAAGCCCCGCGCTGCTGGAATAAAGAAATACGACGCACCCTTGGATCAGGGGGGTTCATGCAAAGTCTAATTGATCTGTCTCTTTTCCTGCGCTGGGACCATGGTCTCCCTGTTGCCTTGCTTGTCTATGTGGACAATCTCCTTATCCTGTCACCCTCTTTTCCCCTCATTGCAGAAACAAAAAAGCTGCTTACCACGCACTACAGCATGACAGACCTGGTGAAGCAACGAACTTCTTGGGCATGACTATCGCCAGGGACAGGATGGCTCGCACGCTTAGCCTGCATTGAGGACGGTTCATAGCACACCTGACTGCATGCTTTCAGCACTGGCACAACATCTGCCACGACAACATTCACCGATGAGTCCTGATGTGTATGCACACCTCTTGGACGCCAACACCACTGACTATGGACCGGACTGTGACCCCACACTTTACAGACAAATCACTGGTAGCTTGTCATATCTTGCTTCCACCATACGACTTGACCTCTCATGCGCAGTGAACGTGCTGGGACAATTCAGCTAACAGCCGCAAAGTACATTTTTCAAAGCATTGCTGAAGTTGCTTCGCTATGTGATGGACACTGCTGCGCTTGGTCTGGTTGTTGCACCCTCATCATGTCCATTGTTGGATGGGTACTGTGACATGGATTATGCACGTGATCGTGGGGCCCGCAGTCATGGTAGCTATGTATTCCGTGTGTGGGGCACATCGGTTTCATGGCAAAGTGCCAAGCAATCATGTGTGGCTCGCAGTGTGGCTGAAGCTCAATACATGGCACTGGGTGAAGCAGCTTGTGAATGCATCTGGCTGGCACGACTGCTTGAGGAATTAGGGCTGCTTGCTCATGCCGTTGTGCTTCATAGCGACAGCTCTGCCGCACGCCGCATTGCTGAGAATGATGGTGTGCTGCATTCTTGCACAAAGCATATCAGTATAGAGCATCACTTTGTCCGTGAAGCAGTTGAGGCAGGCGTCGTGCAAGTGTGCCCAATTAGCAGTGATGCCCAGCTGGCCGACTTCCTCACCAAGGCACTCCCATCTCCTGCACTCCATCAGCAACTTGAGCACCTTGGCTCATGCCCACCGCACTCATGTCCAAGGGGGAGTGTTAATCCTCTTGGTGTCTGTTTTCCTCTCCGTTGTGAACATGAGTGCGCAGGGCATGCTGATCCAAAGAGTGGAGGCAACGCACACTGAGTCTGCACGCCGGACCCATCCTCGGCTATTTCTGGGGCCGCCAGTACGCTTGCCTCCCTCTCGCGGCATTGCCTCTGCATCTCTCTCCGTGCTAGCTGTGGCTACTGTGTTGGATCCCTAGTGAAATCTAGTTTTGGATCACTCTGGTCGTTTGCAGAACTTCGAGGACCTATTTTAGGTCTAGAATAGTTAGGGGCATACTGTGTGTTATTGTGAGTTTTTGCGGACTGAGGCATTCAGCCCCTTTTGCGTGTCACACGAGGGATTTCCCCTTGCTTGAGCAGGTTGCACCGGTGAGCTTTGTTTGCCGGCTGGCGGGTGGGTCTCGCTTCAAGAGACTCACCCGCTCGAGCTCTTCAACTTGAGAGCTCGACACTAAGGTGCTAGTGCGGATCCATGGCCGCAAAGTAAACCCAACCCTAGCATGCTCAAACCATAACCATTTTCAGCAAGACAAGTTGCATTCGAACCGTAGTGAGAATCTTATGAGGCTTGTCACTTACTCTACCAGCCAATCAAGGAAATGCAGTTTTTTTTGGCCAGTGGGATTTCCCCGCGAGCCTCTTCATAGGACCAACAACCCTAATCCCGGGCGTCACCCGTTTTCCCTGAAAATTGGATCACAGCAAAATGTGCAAGGTTTGAACATAATCGTGCTGTCAGAATCAGCTAAGAAAATCACACATAGCAGTTATAGTTGCCTGAACCTAGGTTAACTCTATGCTACTGAGAACAACTGCCTATGACATGAGTGACGGTGCCTGCTACCGATGGAACTGGGCGCGAACTGCTACGAAGTGGGACACTCCGCTCGAGACGCAAGCCACATCTCTCAAAACGGTATGACGTCTGTAGTTACTCCTAAGTTCTCTTAGCTGATGGAGTGTAAAGAGAGAGAGGGACCGTGGGGAGGTCCCCACTGGACACCCACGCCATGGATGTGGGAGTTTGCTTTGTTGAAGTCTCGTTGGTCACTCACATCTCTATTCCCCTCTTGTCTCACTCTTCTTGCCACACACATATGTGCATATCGTACTAGTACGTAAAAGGTTGAGTCAAGATTTGAAAAATAAGAAGAAAAATAGTTGTGGAGCTAAAGCAAATACACACAAGGAAAAATTAGTCAACCTTTGTTTGACACAACGACAAAATGTTTTTTTCTTCTTCTGGAGGTCGTGTTCAACTCCGGCTGTGGGCTTGATGTGCGAAGTTTGAAGTCTCAAGTTTGGAGTTTGAATTTTCCTCTGTTTGATGTGAACGCTCCTCATGCACCGACGTCTGCACTCGGACCGTGAAGAGTTCCATCGTCTCCCGGTGTTGTATTTACGATGAAACACAAACTTGCTCTAATGTCTAACACACGCGAGGCGAAGGACAAGCTTAAAAGAACCGTTGTGTCACAAATAGGAGACAAGGAAAAAAATAGGTGGCCTAAACATGGACGACGCCAAAAACAAGATTAAAAAAAATGAAAACACCTTGTAGATACTAGTATAGTATTAAACGACTATGGCCTTTCTTGGGGAGACACCATATAAGCGAATCATGACTGCAGGTGCTGGCGACATGAAGCAACCAATGTTTGACCCAGGAGTGCCTTCTGGTGCACATGTGGCCGTCACTTGATTCTCTTACTTTGATGTGGTTGATGCTAGGGTTCGTACATTCTGACTGCCGATCCTTGCATCCTTGTGACTTGCTTCTAGGTGTTTGGGGGAGTTGCATGACATCCCGGGTGCTGATCCTTAGGGGGCCACCATACCAGCCACTGGCTATGCACTGGTGAGAAGCCACCCTCGGATTAATTCCGAGTGGGCGGGCTCGACCCAGGGTGGCGGTGAACATTGGCTTGAGCGTGTGCTCAGTGCCGGCGTGCACTCACCGGTCTAATACTCTCGCTCTCCCTCCCAATTTCTCTGTCTGTCTAATGACATAACCTTTTGCAAGTCAAGCTTACCACATCCATGGCGTCTGATGCTCTCTAGCTCTTGCCATTTGACCTACATGTCCAGCTAGGTAGTTTCCTAGAAACGACTGGAGTCAGAGCTGCAAGGGCAAGCCCCTCCTGTCCATCGATCCGGGACCAGTGACAGATATGTGTGACAATGTTCTTACTGCCGCAAGGGACCCACAACAATCTGCCCGCCAACTCTTTGGCATTCCATACCTCCGTTGCCCATAAGTGCACCTCGCTGCTGTCTCTTCAGTGGTTTAGCATCGCAGCAGCCTACACCATCTCTCGCTGCCAACTCTTCGGCAATCCCGCTCCACCACAGCTGGGAGTTGTTACGTTCACTGTCGGCTGCCCAGCAATTTGGCTCCACCTCACCCCACAGCTACCCCTTGCTGCCATCTCTCTGGCATCCCGGACTTGCTCCAGTGGCTACCAGCTCTTGGAAAGCCCCATTTCTCATCAGCCTAGGACGTGTCTGCAGCTGTGTGGCCAAACAGTAGTCCAGTTACTTTTCCCTTGCTATCTTGCACCTCTCTTGCCACACAACACAGATTTCTGCCGCTCCCCTCTCTCTTGTCTCGCAGCTCACCACTACCGCAGATCTCCTGTTTACCTCACGCTCTTCTGCCTCTAGCCGGTTGTATCTGCAGCTGCACAGACTGCCACGTTGGACTCACCAAAAGAGTGGGACTTGCCACGCACGTCTGCCAGCTACACTGAGCGTGGGTCGAAAGATTGACAGGTCTTTGACAAGCCACAGCCTACTGACGATGACAAGCTGCTCTGGTTTTGCATGTTGGACGGTTCATACTAGCGTGAGGAGCTTATCGCTGCAACCAAAGCAGAAGAGCGCACGATTGATTCCCAAGTCCACACGGCGGACAATCTCCCACCATCGCCACGTCATCCCTCAAGCATACAACCTCCTGAGATACGCCGTCATCCACACCTGCACCTGCCTCTGACCCTACCCCAGGTCCTGCTGCAGCTGACTCTACTGAGCCATCCACGGCACATGATGTGCCCGACGTGATCCCCATACTACCCATCAACACTGAATCCACCAGTTTGGCTGGGGCCATTCTCAAAACCGCTGCCGACGCCTCCGTAACCTTCTCAGCTATGGCACGTGAGTGCAGGGCACCCACACAGACTACGGTGGGCAGAGCAACTGAGGCCTATGCACATGCAGCAGCGTATCTCACCTTCCTCGTCGCTGCTGCCGCCAACATCGCCACTGAGGCCACGACAACAGTTGGTGATGTTACCAGGGCTGCATCCTCTACAGGTGACACCACTTCCAATACCGTCGGGTCCATTCAGGCATCCACTATAGCCGTAGTTCCGACCCCCCCGAGTGCCGCTCGTGATCTCATGCACCATGTTGGCACAGGCATGCTCGTTGCGTCTGCATCAGCACCTGTTGTAGGGGCCACAATCACTGGCATCCTCTGCCTGATAGTGGCCGTTTCCGGGTGGGTGGCGGTTCTGTTCTCCTCCATTGCCACAGGGTGCCGCCCCTCTTTGTGCTCTTCCCATGCCGCAAAACTGGTGAGCTCATTGCCTTCCCCCTTCTTTCTCCTCCCTTGTCTTTAAATACCTCTTCTTTGTCATGCCAGGACCAGAGGAGATCATAGAAGCCATGCAGGCTGCCCTTAGTGAGGCTCAGACAGCTTGCCCCAAAGTAGAGGAAGAGCTACATCAAGGACTAGATGCGCAGCAGGAACTGGCCACAACTGCATCCAACCTGGTTATAGAGCCCTTGTGAGCCGTCCCTGCCCTTCAGGTTGTTCTGCTTGCAGTTGAAACTTCTTCTTCTTCTTCTGCTAGGTCAAATCTTTGTCTCAACGCTCCTCCTCCCAACTCTACCTTGTCAGCGGTTGCAGCTGATCTCGTCCAGATGCTCCTCCTAGCCAGGCAAAAGGACTTTGAGGGTGCTCCACCCCACTTCGCCTCCAAGCTAACCTTCTCTTATAGGGAGATCTTCTTCAGCACATGGGCCTAGGGTGAGGTGTTGTGGGAGTACTCCTCCCCAGCCAAGCCGCCCTTTGTTCCTCAACCTACTAAGGCCGCTCATGTTGTGCGGGTTCTCGTCAATTCCAGGCCTGAGAATCTCCTCGATGACATTCGTACGTACAATGTTGACACGGCAAGAGGCACCCCTGCTGACCCCGTTGGCGCCTATGCACTCATTTTTTGTCGCAAAACCGTTAGTGGGCACACTGTATAATGTGCTTTGACTGTGCAGTTCAACATCTTGCACATGTGCACACATGAAACTGCAGATGAGTATTTGGTGCGTAGCCTACGTCTTCTAAGGGACCTTGGGACAACAGCCCCAGATCCTCTCTTTGCCTGTATTTCCATGGCCGTTGGTCTTATTTCCAAGCTTTGTGACCTGTACATGCATGTTCCCCATGCTGAGCTTGAACATCTTGCTACTACCCAAGTCCCTGCCAATTGACCCCGAGGTATTGGGCCACTCCATGAGTTCACAGCCGCTTGGCTCACTGACTGGTGGAGTAGTCTCTAGAAAAAGCGTCTGTATCGTGCAGCTCTTGTTGCAGTTACCACTGCCTCCTCCTCCTCCTCCTCTACAGCTGCTGCTTCCACTTCCTCTTCTTCTTCTTCCACTGCAGCTGTTCATGCCACTCACGCTATTTCACGTGGTGGGGGTGGCGGGTCTGGGCATGGTGGTGGCCGTGGTGGTAAGGGCTGTGGATGCAGTAGCACGTCCTCCACCGGGTCCACACCTTCTACAGATGTCAACTGCTATAACTGCAGGCCACTTGTCACTCAGCTCCCAAGTGTTCTGTGCCTCGTGATGATGCTCTCTTGGTTTCTGCCATGCGTGCTCATCGGGCCAGGACTGGTGTTGCCTCCCCCACTGCCACAGGTACTGTGTCCACTGCATCGCCCTCCTCTTCCACATCCTCTGCCTCTGCTCTCACCACCACTCCTGCACTGCCCTTACCCCTGGCGCCACAGTCAGGTCCATGGGACTGGATCCTGCCCCCTTCTGGACCCTCCAACTACGATCCTCCCTCTTCTCACTACTCCGTGCCACCCTGGCCCTGAGACGACGGCCACTTCTCCGATGCACGCTCCTTTGACTGCTCTTCTTACCACCATGATGAGGAGCACGTCCTTGAGCGTCATCATATGGAGCTTTTCCAACTTTGTTCTCAAGGAGGTGAGAGTGTGAGTAGCTGGTCTTGTGTGTCCGTTTGTGAATCAGATGCAATCCTTTGTGGTGCATCCTCTGGGTGTGTGATGATCGGTCATGGATTGAGGATTGGCACTCTCACATATTCCCCACTTGTCTTGGTCGCACGTCTCCCACCTCTCTTCCCGGGACTGTTGTTGTCTGCCTTGTGCTCCCTTCTACTCGTGTCTCCTCTGGCTTCTGGATCATTGATCCAGGGCCATTCATCACATGAATTCCTCTCATTTGTCTTTTGTCTCTCTTGGTCTAATTGGGTCCGTT
Source organism: Penium margaritaceum (assembly GCA_023375785.1). Taxonomy (NCBI): domain Eukaryota; kingdom Viridiplantae; phylum Streptophyta; class Zygnematophyceae; order Desmidiales; family Peniaceae; genus Penium; species Penium margaritaceum. Next base: position 297,206 of record SZWC01000880.1, on the reverse strand, counting down.
TGTTCTTTCAACACCAGTTCTGGTCAGCTCCTGTCGGTTCAAAGTGTTGGTGTTGTTTGTTTGTTGGGCCGGGTGAGGTCCTGTTCCTATTGGCTCTGTTACCCTGTTGGCTCTAGTGGGTGTGGAGGCACCCTCAAGGATGCCTAGCTCTCAATGAAGCACGCTACCAGTGTTTGGGCACCATTGGTGTCCATTCCAATGGACACCAATGGTGAAGAGTGTGGAGCACAAGGATCACGGATGTGAGTGGGCAGAACACGTCGCATTCAGTAGATCTGAATAGAAACACGTTTTTGTTACTTATCATAGTCAGTTTACATCAGATTCTTATAGCCTGTGATCTAAGCTTTCCAACTCATCCAAGCACGCCCAAATCGGAGCAGTAGAGCCCCTGCTACGGCCGTCAAAGTAACCCTTGGTGGAGCCGAGCCGCCCACCATGCCCACGAACGGGAGTGACGGGAGGCGCTTTGACAGTGGCCTGTTGAAGCGCCCTTCCTGTCATCCCAACGTGGGGAGGGGTTTGCCTTGGTCCAGGGGACCATCCACATTCATTCCTTCATGGCCCATGTGCCTTTGGAGCCCATTGGAGACGAACTAGGATCACTGGCGGTGGATTATCTCGCCACCTATGGCGGGTACCAGATTCCACACACCCAAGACCCGATTTTTGGGCTAGGCTAACTTTCTGAATACTCACTCAAATCAAGCAATTCAAAACTCGATCCTGCATGGAAAAGGTCTAAGGAATCCAAATCTAAAGTCAGATCAGGTATTAAACTACTCCTCAGTGGTCGAACCAAGGGGAACGATCAACGGCACTCATGGCAAGGGGCACACCACGTCAACAATCTCCCCCTTGCACCGCAGCCTTGATGCCCTGTCCTTGGAACCTGTAGCATTTTAAACTTCACAGCACAGACCAAGCTCCATGAAGCTCACGGTGTGCCTGTCCTTGGGATGTGCCTTGGTCATGGCATCGGCGCGCATGCGCTTAGTGCCACAATGCACAATAGCCGCATCTCCCGTCACCACCAAGTCCCGTGCGTAGTGATGATAGATCTCGAATTGTTTGGTTCTCCTGTACAGCACTGGGTTCTGGGTGACGCTGATGGCACTCATGTTGTCCACATTGAGTACTGTTAGCTTCCTTAGCGGTACGCCGATCTCTTTTAGCAGCCGCCGCAGCCACACCGCCTCCTTTGCAGCTTCCGCGAGTGCAATGTACTCCGCTTCGGTGCTGGACAGTACAACACAGTCCTGGTACTTGCTTGCCCATGAAATTACTGCACCAGCAAGCACAAACGCGTACCCCGACGTTGATTTTCTGTCATCCACATCACCAGCCCAGTCGGCATCCGAGTAGCCGGCCAACTGGAGGGAGCCGTCACGTGCTCCCCCTCCAAACACGAGCCGCGACTGTTTTGTCACCTTGAGATAGCGGAGGATCGGCTTCACCGCTTGCCAATGCAGAGGTCCGGGGTCAGCAACATAGTGGCTGACTTGGCCCTCCGCGAAGGCGAGGTCGGGCCGCGTCGCCACCATGGCGTACATGATGCTCCCCATCACGGACTGGTATGGCACACCTGCCATCTCCTCCTTCTCCTCATCTGTGCTCGGCCCCATGCTCGAGCTTAGCTCACATGTGGTGGTAATGGGTGTGCCGATGGGGTTGCACTCCTCCATGTTGTAGCGGCAGATCACTTCTTACATGTACTTTGCCTGCCCCATCTCCAGCGTGTGTGCCTTCGGTCTCTCTTGATGGCGACGCCGAGGTAGTACTCGAGCTCGCCCATGTCGGTCATTTTGAACCGACCGCCCAGTTGCCGCTTCAGGTTCACTAACTCCTCCATGTCCGATGACACGAGGATGAGGTCATCCACGTAAAGGACCACAATCTAGTGCAACCCCGGCTGCTTCCGCACGTACACCCTGTGTTCCGCCTTGCAGCGCTTGAAGCCAAGCTCGGCCATGAAGCCGTCCATTTTCAGGTACCACATGAGTGGCGCTTGCTTCAGCCTGTAGAGCGCCTTTCAAAGCCGACACACCTTCCCCGGCGGCGCATCCACCCCCTCCGGCACCTCCATGTAGACCTCCTTGTCCAGGTCGCCGTTGAGGAACGCGGTTTTCAAGTCCATTTGGTGGACTTCGTAGTCACGCGCCGCCGCCACCAAGAGGATGGAGCGGATGAAGGCGAACTTTGCCACCGGTGCAAAGGTTTCATCGTAGTGTTCACCCTTCCGCTGGGCGTATCCCTTTGCGATGAGCCGCGCCTTGTACCGCTCCACCTTCCCCTCCTTGGTGAGCTTCTTCTTGAAGATCCACTTGGATCCGATGATTTTCGTGCCCTTCGGCCTGTCAATCAGCTGCCAAGTGCCGTTCTCTTCATGGGAGGCGAGCTCTAATTTTATAGCTCCTTCCCACTCAGCCCCATCCTTTCGCTGCCACGCCTCCTTGACTGTCTAGGGCTCCTCTTGCGCAAAGAACGCTTGAGCAAACCCAGTCCAAGTGCCCTGCGCGGCATCGTATCGTTTTGCCATCCTCCTTGCACGTCCGCTTCTCTGGGGCTGTTGTTGTTGAGGCTACTACTGCTGCTGCTGCCCTCTCGCGGCGCCACTCGGACTGCTGGCCTGCTCCCCTTCTCTTGAGGACCGTGGGGATGCGTGCTCACTCCCCGCGTCCTCGTTCAGCTCCACTGCTGCCGGCGCTTCGGACTCAATGTCCGACTTGGCTGAATGTAAATCAGCCGCTCCCCCATCCCCTGGATGGTTATTGCCGGTTGGAGCCGCTTGGACGCCACCCTGTTTTGCGTCCTCCGGCGTCTCCCCCTCAAGGAGTGGCAGCCACGCCCCATGCTTGGAGAGATCTGGGTCCTTGTCTGTCCAACGGCTTTCCTCGTCGAACGTGACGTCGTGACTCTTCACAATCTGCTGCCTCCGTGGGTGAAAGAGCCAATACGCCTTGCTCCCGCTCTCGTACCTGACGAAGATGCACCATCAAGTCCGCGGGTCCAGCTTGCCCCGCCCCTCCAGTGCGTGCACAATAGCATATGCAACACAACCAAATGTGCGGAGGTGTGCCACAGTTGGCTTCCTCCCGCTCCACACTTCTTGTGGCATCTTCCACACCTTGGACTCTGCATCTTTTAGCGGCTTCGTCGGCGTCAGGTTCATGATGTACGCTGCTGTCCGTGCCGCCTCGCCCCAGTACCGCTGCGCAAGGCCGGCATCACTCAACATGGACTGGACTATGTTGAGGATGGTGTGGTTTTCCCTCTCGGCAACGCCGTTCTATTGCAGAGAGTGTGGCGTAGTTTTCTGCCACGCGATCCCCTTGCTCTTCATCCATGCCAAGTAGCCCTCGTACTCGCTGCCGTTGTTGCTCCGGAACGCCTTCACCTTCAGGTCTGTTTGCCGCTCCACAGCCGCCACAAATTTGTGCATGCAAGACAAGACATCGCTCTTCCTCTTGATGATGTAGAGGTAGAGCTTGCGGCTGTGGTCATCGATGAAGGTGACGAAGTAGCGAGCCCCACCAATGGAGGGCTCGAACGGTCCGCACACATCCGTGTGCACCACCTCCAACTTCATCGATGCACGCGTCCCTTTGCCGTCAAATGGCTGCCGTGTTGTCTTGTCGACCACGCATGGCTCGCACACAGCATTCTTGGCTGCATAAAGGCCCTTGACCTCAAGGACCTGCACCACTTCCTTCTTTGCCATGTCCCTCACAGTTGAGGGAGTGATGTGACATAGGCGGCGGTGCCATAGGTCCTGATTTCCTTCATCCTTTGTCACGAGGTTGACGGCGTCAGTCATCACTGCATCGGCAAGAACCTTAGTACAAAGAAGGTACAGGTCCTCCTACCTCTTGCCTCGTGCAATCACCTCGCCATCCCCGTCCTTCCAGATGATGGCCTCTTTCTTGTTGAAGAGTACCTCAAGGCCCTTGTCGGTAAGGCGGCTCACTGACAACAGGTTTTCCCCAAAGTTGGGCATGTGGAGCATGTCGTAGACGGTGCACGGAATGACTTTCCCGTTCACCACCGACTCGATGCGAACATTGCCTTCGCCCGCGGCCAACCCTGTTTTGTCGTTGGCCACTATCATGTGCCGCTTAGTGGCCCCGTAGGTGACAAACGCTGCCCAGTTGCATTGTGTGTGGCCGCCTGATTCGGAGTCGATAACAGTGCCTTCCGGATCTGTCAAGTTGGTAGACTCCCTGGCAATCATGGCTTGGGTGTCCTTCTTCCCACCCTTCCTGGGCTGGTCCGACTTCTTGTTGGGGAAATCACGTGCGTAGTGGCCCTGTTTGCCACAATTGTAGCACTCCCTCTTGTTGTCACCTCTCTTGGTGCCCTGGTTAGCACCCTTCCCCTTCTTGCCTCATCCTCCACCTTGAGGGCGGACGGCATAGGCGGAACTTGACGTTGCCCTGCTTTCTCTCCCACCACGCCGCATCCATTTGTTGCGGACGTACTCAGCCACCTTCGGGTACTTCAGCTCATCGGCGGACCAGCCGCCTATGACGGTGATCATGGGACTCCAACTCTCCGGCAAGGCCAGAAGGAGGATCATGGCTTGCAGCTGAGGGTCGACCTTCCATCCGATGGCTACGCACTCGGCAGTAAGGGACTCAATCTGCTGCAGGATCTCCATGATGTCGTCGCCTTCGTTGGCTCGGAGGGTGACAAGCCTCTTGAAGACGAAGAGCTGGTTAGCAAGGTTGGTGGACTGGTAGATGGTGCAGAGTTTCTTCCAGGCCTCTGCGGCCTCCGTGCATCCTTGAATCTGTGCCCGCTGCGGCGGAGCAAGCGCTAACAACAACAATGCAAGCGCCTTCTTGTTGCGCTTCTTGTACTTGTCCACTTCCTCAGGCGCCGTGGTATCCGGAGGCTCAGTCTCTTCACCATTGACCAGCTCAAGCAGGCCCTTGTCATCAAGGTAGAACTCAAATTGCCACCTCCACAAGGGGAAGCCGTTCCCATCAAACTTGGAGACGGCGCCGATGCTCTCTTGCTCGGTCGTTGCCATGGCGCACGGCGGTAGCGTGAAACTTGAAGAGCTAGGGTCCTTCTAGGCACGTGGGCCTATAACCCTTTATTGACTCTAGTGGGTGTGGAGGCACCCTCAAGGATGCCTAGCTCTCACTGAAGCACGCTACCAGTGTTTAGGCAGCCAATGGACACCAATGGTGAAGAGTGTGGAGCACAAGGATCACGGATATGAGTGGGTAGAACACGTCGCATTCAGTAGATCTGAATCGAAACATGTTTTTGTTAGTTAGCATAGTGAGTTTACATCAGATTCTTATAACCTGTGACCTAATCTTTCCAACGCATCCAAGCACGCCCAAATCGGAGCAGTAGAGCCCCTGCTACGGCCGTCGAAGTAACCCTTGGTGGAGCCGAGCTGCCCACCATGGCCACGAACGGGAGTGACGGGAGGCGCTTTGACAGTGGCCTGTCGAAGCGCCCTTCCTGTCATCCCAACATGGGGAGGGGCTTGCCTTGGTCCAGGGGACCATCCACATTCATTCCTTCATGGCCCATGTGCCTTTGGATCCCATTGGAGACGAACTAGGATCACTGGCGGTGGATTATCCCGCGACTTATGGCGGGTACCAGATTCCACACGCCCAACACCCGAATTTCAGGCTAGGCTACCTTTCTCAATACTCACTCAAATCGAGTAATTCAAAGCTCGATCCTGCATGGAAAAAGTCCAAGGTACCCAAATCTAAAGTCAGATCAGGTGTTTGACCACTCCTCAGTGGACAGCCACCGGAGAGGAAACCCAAAGGACACCCGGCACTACTCCTCCATAGAGAAGCGCGCCCATGAGCCCCCGCGGGCTGGCCACCTACACGGGCCCGTGTGTGTGGTGCGAGGAAAATCTCCCCACAGAGCCGCTCCAGAAGGTTGTGTGCTGCATATGTGGCAATCCGGCACATCAGTATGCAGCAGGAGCCACGAAGAGCTGCATCGGGCTGAACCGCACCTGCCTACGATGCATGAGCCAGGCCAGAGAAGAGGAGAAGGCAAAGAAGGATGAGAAGGACGGGGGAGCAGGCCCAGGCTTGGGAGGGCAGGCGCGCAGAAGATGGGACCCGGAGGAGGGGGAGGAGGAAGAAGAGGAAGAAGAGGAGGAGGAGGAGCAAGCAGGAGCACAGTGAAGCCCGCGCACAGTCTCTGGGGCCACAATGTGACAATGGCAAGCAGAGTGTCAGCTGGCGGACGCAGAATGGGCACAAAAGGAGAGGGAGGACACGACGTGTGCCCAATGTGGGCACCACTGGGGCGTGAAGGTGAAAGACTACAGGTGCTGCTTCCGCAAAATATGCAAGAAATGTCTGGAACAGCCGCGGGAGAAGAAGGGGAGTCGGAGCGGACCCAAGGTATGTGGGAAATGTCACTGACTCATGGAGGAGCAGCACGGAGTATGGAAACCTCCCCGGATAAACGAAGAAGGGGAGGAGGTGGAGTCAGAGGACGAGGCAGAACAGGGTCCATCGAAGAAGGTGCTGCCCACCACGAACTGCCCCACTTGCGTCAAAGCCGTGTGCGAGGGTGAACGCTGCATCGCCTGCGGTAGGACCACCCACCGGTCTTGTCTAGTCACGGGCAGCTCTCCTTGGGCAGGCCACTGTCATGGGTATGTGGGCGACGCACTCATGGAGGAGGACTGCTCGTTCCTCTATGACAAGGACACCATGACGCCACTCTGCGGAGGATGCGAGGAAGACCTGGAAAGGTTCGGCAAGGCATGTGGAATGTGCAGGAAGATTTTTCACCTGCGGTGTGGAGGGCAAGGAAAAGAGGGGATCTGGACCTGCCATCGCTGTCAGACCAAGCCGCGGAAGGGCAAGTGGACGTTTGCGAACCAGCACCGCCTCTGCAGTGGGGACGGCTGCATGTGCCAGCAGTACGGAATGGTCTATAGATGCGAGCACTGCGGACAGTTTGCCCATGAATCGTGTGCCGCGGAGGTGGGATGGAGTGCGGAAGGAAACCCTATCTACCGGTGCTCGAGCTGCAGGACTTACAAACGAGCACCACACTGCTCCTCATGCAAAAAGCACATGGGTAAGGAAGCACCTAGAATTGAAGCACGGTGCAAGGGGTGTTGGCTCTTTGTTCACAGCGGATGCGCGGCCAAATATCAGCGGCAGGGAGGAGAAGTGGAGACATATTGCTGACCGTGCCAGGACCAGAACCGCCCCGGACCTCGTGAAAGGTTCAGACTCCTACCGCGCTAAAAGAATCTGGGACAGAGCCTTGCAAAAAATGGGGGTTGATGGCATCAGTGCCAGGCACGCTTCTGCCGGTAGTCCGCGGAGGGGCCAATCCGTGGAGCAAGAGGGACCTTGGCGGACTGGACTCCGCGCAATGCACACTGGCTCCTGCGGTAAGCGCGGTCGAGCATGGGGGTAGCGCGGAATCCAGTAGCAGTGAAGGCGGGCCACTTGGCACAAAGCTGCTGCAGGTTGACATTGTCATCTGCGGTGACCTCCCTACAACTATCTCAAGCGCTTGAACGAAGGTGCGTTCACGTAGAGGACCAGCATGATGCGCAGCGTGGCAGCAGTGAAAGAGGCGGGAAGAAGTGGTGGGAGGATCTGCGGATCCGTGGAAGAGAAACAAGGGTCGAACCGCAGGAAGAAACGCAATCACGAAGCTAATCAAGCGGAAGAGGCAGAACGGCACACGAGCGGAGCAATCAAGGGATCAACGGCCAATCAGCACTAGGGTTGCTGCGCTAATCAAGGAGAAGCACCTGGAGGATGCGCTGTGGAAGACAAAGATTCAAGGAAGAGCACGAAGTCCGCATGCACGAGCCGCGGATGTAGAATAAAAACTCAATAGAAGAAGAAAGAAGAAAGATGTTCCCCGGTGTGCTTGAGGACGCGACCCGCGGTGCGTAGACGCACCACGTGGAGTCTAAGAAGGAGGAAAGAGGATGACATGTAAGGGACGAGACCCACGGCGAGTAGACACGTCATGCGGAGTCCCGAGTAGATAAGGCCTAAGTAGCGGTAGCAGAAGATAGTCTTGAATGAGAATTCCGCATTCCATGTACTCTGCCCCTGATTATCAAAGACATTCACCCGCTCTATCTGTGCTCTCACCATTCCGATTCCCTGCCTTCCATCACTTTCAGTGTTCTGCCCGCGGCTACCGGGGCTGTGCGTCCGAGAAACCAAGCTCGGGGTGAAGTGTGCTGCCGGCAAGGCCCTTGCTTGCACACGGCTGCGGAATGAGGTTCCGCAGAGAGGAGCTGGAGGCCACGAGGTGGAGGGCTCGTGTGTGGCAAGAAGTGGATCGCAGGGTGTCACCCATCGGTGAGGTTCTTGCATGTAGTCTAGATCTGTGGTCTGCAGAATTGTCTGCTGACCAAAAGAAATAGTGTCTCAAAAGGAGCAGTCGCAGGAGGGCCTAGGCAAGGGAGAGCTGTATCAGAAACTCATATTCGGCGGATAGCGCGGAGCAAGGTAAGCACAGAGCAAGGAAAGCACGGAGCAAGGTAAGCGTGGAGCAAGGAAAGGGCGGAGCAAGGTAAGCGCAAAGCAAGGAAAGCGTGGAGCAAGGAAAGCGCAGAGCGAGGAAGGCGCGGAGCAAGTTTGAAGCGCGGAAAAATTGGGGGCATCAACCTGTTTGTGTTTACTTACTCTGGTAAACAGAGCATGTGTTGGTCTTCTTATGTTTCATCGGTGTATGAATTTTTCAAGAGAAAGTGATTTGAAACCTGCCGAGAGATGGATTAGCTGAGCAATGGTTTAAAGCCCGTCCACTGCTCTCAGTGATGCTTGAGTTCAGGATCCGCTTGTATGCTGCCTATGGGGGAAAGGAGCTGATCATGGGCAGTGCATTTTATGCATACCTTTACTATGGGTTTGATGGAGGATCTGTGTGGCCTCTGGGGCTGGAAATGCTGATGGAAAAATTTGCGCATCATGGGGTAGTGTTGTGGCAGCGACGGCAAAGAGGCCTAACTGGCAACAAACAAGAAGGTTTGTGGCATCGTTTTGAATACAAAATGTGGCCCACAAGCACGTGGATGTGTGGCTTTGTGTGGGAGCCTAGTTTCTGGAGTTTTAGGTGGAACAAAGAATCAAACACAAATTTTCCCTCTCCATCGTACCTTTTTTGGGCAAGGAGCATCAGTGAGCAAGTGGTGAAAGCTGCTCACTCATTCCAAGTTCGGATTGGTCTAGTCGTAGAATCAGTCCATGAGGTTTTGGCCAAGTCACTGTTCAACAGTATGAGGAAATTCTATTAAACGCTTGGTCAAAGCACGGATGAAAAAGTGAGGACAACAAGCCCCATCAGCTTCACGGACTGGATGGAGGACGCGTCAAGCGTTCAGAGGCACCTGAAAGTTCTTCAGCGTACCCATGTACAGAGGTACAACAAGTTGGTGGTGGATGAACAAAGGGAGAAAAGGGATAAGAAAGATGGGGAGAAGGATGGAAAGAAGGAGGATGATAAGGGTGAGGATGGAGGTGGGAGGAAAAGGAAGAGGTAATGTTGCATTTTTTTGGCGAAGCAATACACTGGCTACATAGAATCTGTTCAATGCATTGACAAGTGTGACATGTTGTTCCTGCAAGAACTTTGTATGAATGGTAGAATGTAGTTAAGCACTCTAGGATGATGTCAAAGGTATGGCCAACACATGAATAGGTTTGTTGTTGATCCACTTCACTCCTTGCGTCGTACCATGATCTTCGTTTAATTTGTTGTAGTGGCTGTTTTTTCCATGTGGTAGACTCTTAATGTAACACTCACAAGGTTCTATGGCATACGTTGCATGCATTTGTGAAATGAATATGAGTATTATTTTGATTGAGTGATGTAGTAGGAAACATATGCGACAAGAACTCATAACAAAAAGTGTAAATACAGGGAATATGCCACTCTAGATGTAAATCATGATAAACAGCATGCAGGATGTAAGCACTATGAGGTCTAAATGTCGTACGAAGTACTGTAATGTTGATTTTTCAGTTTGACCAGTGTGGATCAGAAGAAGAATCCATGTTATTGAATGGCATAAACAGGTAGTCAATGGGCAGAGGTGTACGAATCACTATGTGATATGCCTGAATTGCATTAATGGTTTTTGTCATCAAGCACCTGCATTATTGTTGTTCCTTTGTGATCCCAAGCAGTGATGTAAAACAGATCTTAGACAACATTTATCAGAAACAATCATAAAAAACATGCATGTTTCAGATTTAATATGTGATGTAAATCACATATTGATCACATATGATGTTGGTTTCTGTCATCAGACATACTACAAAACATGTTCACAATGCATTCTTATTGTGAGCAGCGTGTAGAATGAAGCAATTACATTTTAATAAATATGAGGAACACCTAAGAATTGGAAGTAGGTAATGAAAAAATGGTTTTATTACAACAATTGATAACATCATCATGCACCTGAAACGCTTCTCCTGATGCTTGAGTGTATCTGCCAGGGGAGAGGATCTACAAGATAGTAATTCGAATCGCCATGACCTGACCGGACTGCCAGCTGGCAAATTTTGAGTCCTGCAAGTACAAGACCTGCTACCATCCAGATGAATAAATCGTCCATACAGAAGCCATTGCTTGACTGTTCAGTGTACCCGTTGTACCAGAAGGGTCCATTGCTGAAATTCAGTGAGTGCCCGCATGTAGCCATCAACACAGTGTACTCATCACAACAGATGTAGTAGATGTCAGAAACTGGGATGCGCTTCCAACGAGGCCTGACTCGTCTTCTGTGCTTATTACTTGTTTTTTTGCGGGTGGTTCTGAGTCTAAGCGTAAGCTTTCTGGTCACCTCACGCTATGTTTCTGGGAGTAGAAGACAGTTCTGAGACAGTCACTTTTGCGAAGGAAAAAACACGATTTCACATTGGTTTTTTTACATAGACATGATCTGAGCATTTGTAGGGCTAGTCATGAGCTCTCCAACGCACCAATCGTGTGTGATTCAGATCACTGTAGCTCCTGCTACGCCAGCCAAAGCGCAGCACCCCAAACCAGCCGCTCAGTCGGCGGCGCGCAGCACGTCGCCCGCAGATGCGCCTTTACACACCAAGAACCCATCAAAACGGCATTCCGGAAGCGCAAATGTCCGCACACGTAGTGGCGGTGCTCCTCTTGCCTTTGGGGTCTGTTTCAAAGAGTTACTCATCGAGTTTTGTGATCGGGATTGGTGTGGTTCGAACCTGTTCGCAGACCTGCAGTCGGAATTTTTACAAAGTCCCCGAGTAACAAACTGTACTACTAAGTTTCTGACTCCGAGCCATGATTTTTGCCAAGTCCCTAAGTAACAAAACTGCACTACTGAAATCCGGCGAATCATCCAGCGGACGCCTCGGTATTTCTTCCAGAGAAAAATCCCCAGAAGGTATTTTTTTACTCGTTCCGGTCGATTATTCAAAGGCAGTCAAACCGCGGCCAGCTCCCACAGCTGGCGCGCACATCCCAACTTTAGAAGCCAATGTCTCCCTCGTTACTTGTTCGATTGCGGTGAACAACTTCCACTGGTTTCAGCAACTCGTCAACTTCTAGGGACAATCCTCCAATTCAGGATCCAAGCAATCATCAAGTCGCCAGATCCAACGACAAAACATTTCCTCTCTCTGGCAGCTCGTCCACGCCTCCCGGCGCCGCACTTGGGCATGGAGAGGGACAAATCTTCAACATTCTCCCCCTTGCACCTGCCATGCCCGCTGCTCCTGCTTGCCCTCACTCATCTTCTGCTGTGTCCTCCAGCCCATCATAGCTAGCCATCCCAAGCCCGGGCACGCTCAATGCGTGCAGGTCCACGAGTTGCGCTTTGGTCAAGCAATCCGCAAGCATGTTGTGCGTGATGCAGTGCTACAGCACCACCTGCCCCTTTTCAACCATCTCCCATGCGTAGTGATAACTGTTGGATATTCTGTTCCAACGTGGCTCTGGCCGTCTAGCATTTGCACAGTATGTTTGGGCAAGTTCGGAGATGAAGCGTGAGCTTTTTGGTCGCCTCACGCTATGTGGGAGAGGATTTGAGACAGTCAGTTTTGCGAAGAGGATAACGTCATTTCGCGTTGTATTTTGTACATGAACATTTCAGACGATTTATAAGGCTAGTCATGAGCTCTACAACGTACCAAACCGTGCACGATTCGGCCAAGCATAGCCCAAGTTATGCTTGCCAAAGCGCAGGTCTCACCCACCACAGAAACACCTAACGCTTCCATGGTGTGCACACACCGTGGCGCCTTCCTTCACGTGCGAAGCGCCTTTCCCAAGGTGCAGATCCCATTGCATGTGGTGTTGGAGTCCCCTGTACTGTTTCCACGGCACCCTGTCCACTTTTGGGTCGAGTTTAGTGATGGGGTGTAACGAGGTTCGAAACCTGTCCGCGGACCTGCAGACAGATTTTTTACTTTGTCCCCGAGTAACAGAACGTATTACTGAGTTTCGGACGCCGAGCCAGGTTTTTGGCTAAGTCCCTCAGTAACAACCTGCACTACAGGATCCGGTGGATAATCCACCGGATCAGGTGGATCATCCACCGGACGTCTCGGCAGGCCTATCGGAGCAATTTCTCCAGATGGTAATTTTGTTACTCGGTCCGGTCGATTATCGACCGGATTTCGAGTCGCAGCCGGCTCCCAGAGCCGCTGCATACACCCCAACTTTGGAAGACCATATCTCCCTCGATAGTTGTCCGATTCCGGCAAAAAAACTTTCACCAGATTCAACAACTCGTGAAATTCATGGGGCAACTCCGTTTTAGGATCCAAGCAATCCTCGAGTCACCAGATCCGCCGGCACAGAGTTTCCACTTTCTGGCAGCTTGTCGGCGCCTCCCGGCGCCGCACTTGGGCATGCGGAGGGGCAATTCTTTTTAACATTCTCCCCCTTGCACCTGCCATGCCCGCTGCTCGTGCTTGCTCTCACTCATGTTCTGCTGCGCCCTCCAGCCCATCATAGCTGGTCTTCCCAAGCACGGCCACGCTCACGTGCCGGTCCGCGGGTTGCACTTTGGTCAAGTAATCCGCAAGCTTGTTGTGCGTGCTACAACTTTGTAGCACCACCTGCCCCTTTCAGTCATGTTTGTTATTCTTTTATTTGCGCAATGGATGCCAACTCCGACTTCACGACGGCATCCCATTGCTCCCTCTCGGGTCGCGCAAGCACCTCTTGCACGGTTGTCGGATCCATTGATGCAGCCAGCATGCACCGCGTCATGCTGCAATCCTTCCGACTCTGCTCGCTCCGGCAAATCATCAACCGGACGGCTCCCCAAGGGTCTCTCTCGCTCCGGCGAATCATCGACCGGACGGGCGGCGCGTCCGGAGGAATTTTCTCCGACGCCTGACGCGAACTCCACCAGAGTCCACGCTTCGGCACTTGTAGTGCCCCCTCCGACGGATCTTCCGCCGGATCTTCCGCCTAGCTTCTATGTCGTCGGAGTCCTCCGCGTCGGCAGGTGCTCCTGCTGCACCGCCGCGCTCTGACGTTGCATCTTCGACCTCCGCATCCGCCGGCTCCTTGTAGTCAAGGAGTGGGAACCACTCCCCCTGGTGTGGAGTGTTTGCAACGCTCATGTCGATACTGTTGCTGCTGGAGCTTTGCTGCAGCTCCCTTGGCAGCTTCCCTGGAAGCTTCCTCTGGCATGAACCAGCAGCCTTCTCCAGTAGCTTCCTCCAGCAGGATCATGGTGCTTCTTCACCGCTGCAACTATGCCCCCTGTGGGCATAGCTTTCACTGCTACCGGCTGCTACGTGAGCGTGCGCATGGCCTCATACCACTACCACCTCGCCTTGCTGCCGTTGGAGTTTGCGGCTGCTTCCGTCCCCTGCCGAGCCGCACCGTGGAGACCGCGGCTCTTTTAACCACCTATCTGTTGTGCTCTCGCACGTCAGGTTTGCCTGCCGCATGGTGCATCCCTCCTCAGCTTTGCTTTTGCGTCTAGAGTCTGCACCTTATGGTTGATGGCTCTCGCATCCACTCAGCCTTGTGCTATTGCAACCACTGGCCGAGGTGGCCTGGTGCGTCCACTTGCACTTGCCACCACTCATGGTCCCTCAGCATTTGCAGCAAACTTGCTGCATGGCATGGCCCATTTTTGCCACCCGTCTGCTCCTTGGCGACTTGGCGGCTGCTGCTCCCGTGTTGCCGATGCTTGCCGATTCAACCCGCCTCTTCTGTTTTGAGGCGTTGGAAGTGCTGGCCTCCAGCTAGCCTTCCATTCCAGCGGAAGCCATTAAAAGCGCCACTTCTGCTGCTTCATCCGCTACCATTGGAGCCGTTTTGCTCCATCCAGGTCATCCTGCATTCTGCATCACCCTTGGCACGTCCCCGCTTGGACCCAGCGTGAGCCTTGTCATATCCACCCGTAGTGGACTGCTTCCTTGCCTTTTGGCGCAGCTGACTTCTCTTGCTGCTACAAGCGCGTGCGCTTAGTGTTGCTGTTGCTCAACCTGGTGGGGCCTTCTCTCCACTGAGTATGCATCTGCTGCCTGGACTTATGCGCGCGCATGCCGACCTCCCGTCAGCACTGCCATGTCGCACTCCAGCTCTCGTACACAATGAAGACGCCCAAACCACTTTTGTGGTGTGATTTTTGTTGTTGATTGTTTTTGTAGCTGACTCGCACCAGCAAATGCCTTCTCTTTCGAAGCATGGTGCTAGCTCCCCCTGTTTGACACGCCCGCTACGCGTTGCCCGCCATGGTAGCCGTTTTTGCTCCACCAAACTTGGTGTTGTGGCGGCCCGACCAGCTGCTGCCTATTTAAGGTTGTTGAGCCTGGCCCGGTTCTGCTGCTCATTTCGTCCCACCGTGCGTCCGGTCCAGCCCTCCCGGCTGACGACGCGTGCAGACATTCGCAGCTTCCTGGGTTGAGTTTTGCGCCGGTTGGTGTCAGTGCCCTCTCGTGGTGTTACTGCTGCACTGCTACGATCTGCTGCACATGTGCGCACTCTTGGCTCAACACTGATGTGTGTTCTGTGAGCTCCCTTTTGAACTCGCCACGTGTCAGTGCCACTTGTGCCTTTGATCCAGCATTACTCCACTTACTCATGGCCATGATGCGTTGCGCCCAAAGCCAACACCTCTCCTCCCAATCATGGAGCTTGACGAGTTGAGGCCGCCCTCGCTATTTTACGTGCGCCTCCCCCTTGCTGCAACACCTTGCACTCTCCTCTCCACGGTGAGCATGGTTGTGGCGACCCCAAAGGCCCCACCTACCACTTCCTTGTGGATAAGGACGAGTACCACCCTCCATTTTGTTGCATTTCTCCACCTTGTACCCCTTGGGAGTAATTCAGCGGCAGCCATCTTGTGGTAGCTTCCTCTGGCAGCTTGTGGGTCGCTTTCTCTGGCGCTGCCAGTAGCTTGTCCCGTAGCTTCCTCCGGCCAGCTTTCCAACGCAAGCTCTGCCTCTCTACTCCGGCTAGGTTAGTTGTGAAGATCGGGCATGCCTCACGCATGCCACCTCTGCCGTCCTCAATGACGGCCGACCGTGCTCCTCAGTTTTGGAGCGTCGGACCCCGGCGCATGATGACTACGGACCCGGTGTGTCGTCTTCCTCCCGAGATCTTGGCAAGGTCCACAACTTCTGTTGTGCACGTCACCCACATGTGGCATAACATGCCACCACGCCGTCTGGCCCTCCACGCGGCACAACGACAATTGGTGCCCGTTGGACGCGTCTCGCTCCCTGTGTCGCCGTCTCCAGCTTGATGGCGGCCGACTTAGGCGGATGAAGACGCCGTCCCGCGCCCTCTCATGGTCTGCTGCTCTATTCATTGCACTCCACTTGATGCGTGAAGGGTTGCCTTGCCGCTGGGAAAAGCCACCACGAGCGCCTCATTGCTGCAGGTAGTCACGTCGGCATGCTCACAGAAGCGATGCGTGTTCCACTTGACCTGCTGCAAGCGCTCCTCCACGTGGGTGTGGATGCCTCGGGGGGTTTGAAGCAATCCAACATAGGAGTCAACGAGTCGAACAGAGGACCGAGCGCCATGGCTGATTTCTGCCCATCTCACCGCCTCAAGGCAGTTCATGGCATGGCTCAGCCGATCCTGCTGCAGCGCTACATGGAGAAATGCGGTGCCACCGGCGTGGATTTTCACGCCTCCTGCCTTCTCGCAAGGACCCACTGCGGCAACAGCCCTCTTTGATGTGGCAGGCCTCCTGCCACACTGTTGTCCTCGTACTGCCACCACCTGAGCACGTTGAGAGCCCAGCATCGGCCTCTCTCGTCGCTCGTTGCGTGCACACCGTGCACCGTGGCGATCGCCTCTTAGATCATCTCATTGCTCAGCGGAAGCCGTGCAGGACTTGTCGGCTGTAAGCCATGTGGGCCCATAACCCTTTGTTGGAAATTCTGTTCCAATGTGGCTCTGGCCGTCTAGCATTTCCACCGCATGTTTGGGCAAGTTCGGAGATGAAGCGCGAGCTTTCTGGTCGCCTCACGCTATGTGGGAGAGGATTTGAGACAGTCAGTTTTGCGAAGAGGATAACGTCATTTAGCGTTGTATTTTGTACATGAACATTTCAGACAATTTATAGGGCTAGTCATGAGCTCTCCAACGCACCAAACCGTACGCGATTTGGCCAAGCGTAGCCCAAGTTCTGCTTGCCAAAGCGTAGGTCTCACCCACCACAGAAACGCCTAACGCTTCCATGGCGCGCACACATCGTGGCGCCTTCCTTCACGTGCGAAGCGCCTTTCCCAAGGCGCAGATCCCATTGCACGTGGTGTTGGGATCCCCTGCACTGTTTCCACGTACCCTGCGAAGTTTTGGGTCGAGTTTGATGATGGGGTGTGACGAGGTTCGAAACCTGTCCGCGGACTTGCAGTCTGATTTTTGACTAAGTCCCCGAGTAACAAAACGTATTGCTGAGTTTTGGACGCCGAGCCAGGTTTTTGGCGAAGTCCCTCAGTAACAACCTGCACTACTGGATCCAGTGGATGATCCGCCGGATCAGGTGGATCATCCACCGGACGTCTCAGCAGGCCTATCAGAGCAATTTCTCCAGATGGTAATTTTGTTACTCGGTCCGGTCGATTATCGACCGGATTTCGAGTCGCAGCCGGCTCCCAGAGCCGCTGCATACACCCCAACTTTGGAAGACCATATCTCCCTCAATACTTGTCCGATTCCGGCGAAACAACTTTCACCAGATTCAGCAACTCGTGAAATTCATGGGGCAACTCCGTTTTAGGATCCAAGCAATCCTCGAGTCACAAGATCTGCCGGCGTGGAGTTTCCACTTTCTGGCGGCTCGTCGGCGCCTCCCGGCGCTGCACTTGGGCATGCGGAGGGGCAATTTTTTTTAACAATAACGCACGTCAATGTGCTTTGTCCTCTTGTGTTTTGTCCGGTTATTGGTCAGCAAGATTGAGCCGGTGATGTCCTCATGCACCATCGTAAGCTCCTGCTGCAGCACGCCAAGCTCCCCCGGCAACCTTCGGAGCCACACCACCTCGTTGACCGCCTCGGCCAGCGTGATGTACTCTGCTTCCACTGTTGAGGTGGTGATGCAGTCTTGCTTCCTGCTACACCACAAGATTGCTGCACCAGCGAGGAAGAACAGGTAGCCGGATGTGGACTTCCGCTTGTCCACATCGCCAGCATAGTCTGCATATGTATATGAGACCACACGCAAAGGACCCGCCCATCCCTTGCCTTTGAATTTCAGGCACGCATGCCGCGTCGACTATAGGAAGCAGAGGATGCGCTTGACCGCCTGCCAGTGTAGTGGCCCTGGATCAGCCACGTACCTGCTCACTTGGCCCACCGTGTAGGCCAGGTCCAGTCGAGTGGCCTCCATGGCGTACATGAGGCTGCCCACCGCCGATTGGTAGGGCATCCTTGCCATATCCTCCCTCTCTTCTTTTGTTTGCTGCGCCATTGCCACAGTCAGTTCACAAGTCATGGAGACCAAACTGCCAACTGGTTTGCAATCCTCCATGTTGTACCGCTTCAGCACCTTGGCCACGTATGTGGCCTGTCCCAGTTCAAGCGTGCGGCCCTCCGGTTCCGCGAGATGCTCACCCCGAGGTAGTACTCTACCTCCCCATTGTCTGACATCTGAAATCTGCTATTGAGCTACTCTTACAGCCACTGTAGGCTCGGGAGATCTGTCGAGCACGAAATCAGTTTGTCAACATAGAGTGCAACGATCTGATGGAGCTGCTTGTCGCGCCGCACGTACACAATGTGATCCACCTCACAGCGCTTGAAGCCGAGTTGTGCTATGCAGCCGTCCATCTGTTGGTACCAGAATTTGGGCAATTGTTTTAGCCCTTACAAGGACTTCCGCAGCTTGCAAGTCTTGTCCTCCGGTGCCTACACCCCCTTGAGCAGCTCCATATAGATCTCTTTATCTATGATGCCATTGCGGAAGGCCGACTTTACGTCCATTTGGTGGAGCTCCATGTACTTCACGGCCGCCACCGCAAGGATCGCTCAGCTGCTTGTGAATTTGGTGACAGGATCAAACGTTTCATTGTAGTGCTTGCCCTTACACTGTGCGTATCCCTTCACCACCAGCCGCGCCTTGTGTTTGTCAACCACAACTTCCTTTGTGAACTTGGTCTTGAGTACCCACATTGAGCTGATGACCTTGGCATCTTTCAGGTGGTCAACTAGCTCCCACGCATCATTCTCCGTCGTGGACGCCAGTTCCGATTTGATGGCTACGTCCCATTGATTCCCTTCAGGCCGTGCAGGCGCCTCTTGCATGGTAGTCGGCTCTGTTGATGCAGCCAGCATGCACTGCATCATGCTGATCCATCGACCAGTGCTTGGGTTGAAGCGCTTCCCCACTTTTCGCTGCCTCCCGTTACGGCGCGGTAGTTTTGGTGGTGCATCGTCACTCTCATGCAATCCCTCTGACTCAGTACGCTCTGGTGAATCATCGAGCGGACGGCTCCAGGAGGATCTCTCCTGCTGTGGCAAAAAATCACCCAAACGGCCGGCACATCCGGTGGATTCTCCACTGACGCTCGATGCACACTCTTTCAGGAGTGCACGCCTTGGCACCCTTGATGCCTCATCCGCCGGATCCTTCCGGTGGATCTCCTCATCAGCTTAATTGTCATTGGAGTTCTCCGTGCTGGCTGCCATTGCTCGTGCACCTTCACGCTCTAATGCCGCATCCTTAGCTCCGGTGTCCGGCGGCTGTTTCTCGTAGTCAAGGAGCTCGAACCACTCCCCCGACTTTGGAGAGTCCACCACGCCCACGTCGAACCTATTGATGTAACTGTGCTGCTCGTTGAACTCGACGTCTCGGCTGCATAATCCCTCCTCCTTACGCATTTCATAGAGCATGTACGACTTATGCACACTCTCATTGCCAAGGAAGAGATACGAATTTGCCCGTGGCTGTAGCTTGTTGTCACGCCTATGCACAGCCTGCACCGTTGCATGCGCCTTGCACCCGAACACTTTCACGTGTGCCACACTTGGCTTGCACCTGCTCCAAACCTCCTGCAGCGTTTTCTAGTCGCTTTTCCCCTTCAGCACTGCCGTAGGAGTGAGGTTGATGGTGTAGCTCGTCGTACGTACAGCTTTCGCATAGAAGCTTCGCGGCACTTCGGCATCCACCAACATGGTCCGTACCATGTTTAGCAGTATCTGGTTTGCCCACTCCGCCATGTCATTTGACGAAGGCGAATACGGCGTAGTTTGTTCTCATTTTATGCCCTGCTGCTTCATCCACCCGCTACAACCCACGTACTCTCTGCCTTTGTCGCTGCGTAGATCTCTGACCTTCTCGTTAGTGAGCCTCTCCACCGTGGTGACATACCCCTTCAACCGGTCGAGGACCTCGCCTTTCCGCTTCATGAATTACATGTAGATTTTTCTGTTTGAGGCATCAATGAAGATGACAAAGTAACGTGCACCGCTCTTTGACGCCGTCTTGAATGGTCCACACACGTTGTTGTGCCTGACCTTTAGCAGATCCGAGGCACAATTCACGTTCTCGTTGAACGGTTTGCACCGCGCCTTACCCAAAATGCAAGGCTCATACTTTTTGTGCTTTGCTGCATCTGTCACCTCTTTCTCACCGTTGACAATGAGGCCACGTACCACCTCACGCTTCGCCATCTCCTTCACGACTGCGGGTGAGGAATGCCCCAGTTGTTGGTGCCACAGCTCCAGATCAGCTTCCCCTCCTTTGGCCAGGTTGACGGTATGTTCTTGGAAGTCTGCTGAATCTGTCGCCACGGGGATCACCTTGGTCTCCACGATGTAGAGGCATCCCTTGCACTGAGCCTCCAGCACGGGCTCACCGCCACCGTCCTTCCGCACGAATGCCCCTCTTCTCCTGAAGAGCACCTCGTACCCCTTGTCAG
This sequence comes from Penium margaritaceum, assembly GCA_023375785.1. Taxonomy (NCBI): domain Eukaryota; kingdom Viridiplantae; phylum Streptophyta; class Zygnematophyceae; order Desmidiales; family Peniaceae; genus Penium; species Penium margaritaceum. Next base: position 276,846 of record SZWC01000880.1, on the reverse strand, counting down.
TCAGGTGGCTAACACTTAGAATGTCCGCCAAGCCGGGTGCGTGCTACACGTCCTTGATGACGTGCTGCACCCACTTCCCACCAACCACCACCTCCACGTCCATGTCTCCTTGGCCAGCCGCCAGCTCAACCTTGAAGTTCGCGACCACCATGGATTTGTTGGATTTGGTGTAGTTGATGAACCTAACCTTCTCAACGTGGGTATGCTCCTCCGCTCTGGAGTCAAGGCATCGCCGGTTGGCCTTCTTGAGGTAATGGTTTTGAGTGTTATTGAGGAGCACCTTCTTGCCTTTGGCGTCCTTGCCGCCGACCTTTGCCTCCTTGGTGCACTCACGGGCAGTTTTTGCACGCACACTTCTTGGCGCCCTTCTTGTCGTCGCCATGTTTGCCACCTCCCTTGGCCCTGCTTCCGCCATCGTGCGTTTTGATGACGAGGGCCAATGAGGACAACAAGGACTCCCCGCAGCTTTGTTGTTGCACCTAGTTGCGGATGTACTCTGCGACCGCGCCATAGGTCAGCTTATCCTTTGCCCATCCTCTCAAGATGGTTATAAGAGGCTTCCAACCGTTAGGAAAGGCCATGAGGAGGGCCATCACCTACAGTTGCGTGTTGATCTTCTACCCCACATCGTTGCATTGTGAGGCGAGCAACTCGATCAGCTCCATGGCGGAGATGACATCGTCTCCCTCCTTGATTCTCACTGTCAGGAGTCGCTTCATTGCAAATATTTTGTTCACCAGCGACTTGGATTGATGGATGGCGCAGAGTGTTTACCAAGCTTTGGCTGCCAGCTTGCAGCCCTAGAAGTAGCCCCACTGCAACTCGGCCGTCCCGGACACCAACAGCATGAGCGCCTCCGTGTTCTTCTTTGCAAAGACCTCTTTTTGCGCTTCCGTTGCCATCACTTTGTCGAGGACTTCCGTTCCCTTCATGACCTCCAGCAGCCCCTTATGCAGGAGGTGCAGCTCAAAGTGCGACCTCCATAGCCCATAGCTAGGGCCACCTGCATAATTTTGGATGAGTTGCGTCTCCTTCTGCACCATTTGCAAAGTCTTAAACTCCAGGACCTCAGACCTTGACGGCGATGTCGTCCCCGATGACGATCCCGTCTGCCGCAAAAGTCGTGAGCGATTTGGAGACAGGTCAAGGCCGTGAGTCCATTACCCTTTGTGATAAACTGGGATGCAGTTCCAACAAGGCCTGACTGGTCTTCCCTGCTTACGGCTTGTTTTTGTGCGGGTGGTTCTGAGTCCAAGCATGAGCATTCTGGTCACCTCACGCTATGCTTTTGGGAGTGGAAGACAGTTGTGAGACAGTCACTTTTGCAAAGGGAATAAGACAATTTTGCATTAGTTTTTGAAAATGGACATGATCTGAAAATTTATAGGGCTAGTCATGAGCCCTGTAACGCACAAAACCATACACGATTCAGATCATCATATCTCCCGCTACATCAACCAAAGCACAGTACCCCAAACCAGCCGCTCAGTTGGCGGCGGGCACAACGTCGCCCACCGAGGCGCCTCCAGGACCCATCAAAACACCATTATGGGGACGCAGATGTCCCTACACGTAGTGGCGGTGCCCCTCGCGCCTTTGGGGTCTGTTTTGAAGAGTTAATTATCGAGTTTGGTGATAGGGATTGATGTGGTTCAAAACCTGTTCGCGGACCTGCAGTTGGAATTTTGACGAAGTCCCCAAGTATCAAACTGTACTACTCAGTTTCAGAATCCGAGCCAGAATTCTGGCTACGTTCCTCAGTAACAAAACTGCACTACTGAAATCAGGCAAATCGTCCACCGGACGCCTTGGCAATCCTTCCGGAGCAAAATCCCCAGATGGCATTTTGTTACTTGTTCCGGTCAATCATTCACTGGGAGTCAAACCGCGGCCAGCTCCGAGAGCCACCGCGCACACCCCAGCTTTAGAAGCCCATATCTCCCTTGTTACTTGTCGGATTCCCGTGAAACAACTTCCAACGGATTCAACAACTTGTCAAATTTCATGGGCAATCCTCCATTTTAGGATCCGAGCAATTCTTGTGTCCTCAGATCCAACGAAGAGGAATTTCCTCTCTCTGGCGGCTCGTCTGTGCCTCCCGGCTCCACACATGGGCATGAATAGGGGCAAATCTTCAACAGTAGATGGCTGATGCTCCACAGAAAACGTCCCATGGCGCAACATAATCTTAATCCTTATTCCATCAGTGTGCAGTTCCTGTAAATGGACCAAACAACGAAAACATTTAGTGATAGGTCTCATGCAAATGAAACTCTGACAGTTGAAAGAAACAAGTGACGATGTGATTCTCATCCTGAGTCATTTGCAAATCACTTGTTAGTTTTCAGAACATATTGTTCACCCACCGCACGAACCATGTGATGCAAGTTTATGCTAAGATGATGCTAACGAGCTGTCAACGCTAGTGATGAACTTCCTTATGTTGGTCTCCCGAATGGTAACAAGGTTTTTCACGGCAGATTTTTCAAGAAGAAGGAGATCAGGATCAGAAGCCGATGACAGAGGAGGTAAACCTGAATGATTTCATCAAAGTATATGATAATTGAGTGGACAGTTCATGCTATGAAGAAAAATCATGTACATGGTAACAAGAAATGCAAATTTGTCACATGATATGAAAGTTGTTATAGCACCATTTCCAGGACGGTTGTTGCCATCTCCAGATTCCATGTTTGGTCTACCCATCATACTCACACACTTATGCCGTGCTGTACTCTGGTTGTAGCCACCTTTTCCCGTGGTTTGTCCCTGATGCCGCTGTTTTCCTCTGACAGCCACTGGTTGCTACTCATCACCTTTGGTTCCCGATGCTTGCCTCTGGTTGCAGTTCTCACAGATGCTGCTGGTTTTCGTTAAGGCAGGTCCGGCAGGTTGTGACTAGTTGCAGCTGGATTCCGCTTGTAGCCGCCAGTTGCTGATGGTTGCCACTGATTAGTTTAGCGGCTGATTGCCGCTGTGGTTTCTCCTTATTCCCGCTGTTGCTGACGGTGATCGCCACCATCATTGCCGCCGTGGTTGCAGCTAGATTTGCCGCTGATTCTCGCAGTGGTTGCCGTGGATTGTGGTTGTGGTTGCCGCAGATTGCAGCTGTAGTTGCACTGATTGCTGGCGTGGTTGCCAACATGAATGCCACTGATTTCCGCTGTGGTTGTCACTGATTGCCACTGTGCTTGCCGCTGATTGTTGCTATGGTTGCCGCTGAATGTCGTTGTGCTTGCTGCTAATTGATGCTGTAGTTGCCACTGACTGCCGCTGTAGTTTCTGCTGATTGCCGGTGTGGTTTCCGCCGTGTTTGTTCTAATTGCCACTGATCTCTGTTGTGAATGCCACTAATTTCCGTTGTTCTTGCTGCTGATTGCCGCACAAGGTGTCACTGATTGCCGCTGTTCTTGCCACTGACTCACACTGTGGTTGTTGCTATGGTTACTGCTGTGGCTGCCGTTGTCGTTGCTACTGAATGCCGCTGTGGTTCCCACAGGTTGCAATTGTGGTTGTTGGAGTAATGCTCCTCACCATGGCAGGAGTGACTCCAAAAATGAACACCAAAGAGACAAGCCCAAGTGGCTTAGTCCTTAATGGTGTCCACCTGTAAAGGTAGAGGCCCGGGTTCAAGTCCCACAAGATCAATTTCTGTCCTGCCTCAAGGGAGGTGAATAATAGATGCCAGGAAGCTAGCTCAACCTCTAGAGTTCCTCTTTACGTTTCTAGAAGGCCAGGCGAGGATCTAGGAAGGTGGCACACATTCTAAGAAGGGGTGCCTTGTCCTACAAGGCATCTGGAGGTATCTTGGTCTTCTGGAGACCTTCCCTCCTACTAAAAGCAAGCTGATGAATCTAGGAAAGGGCAGAAGCTTCTAGAGGAAGGAAGGGATACCTTCCTAGGTGGGGAAAAGGACAGCCTACCAAGGGCCACTCCAGAAGCCATGGAATATTCTAGGAAGCTTCAAATCTGGCATGCTTTGGTGTTCTGGAAAGCTTAGATCAGTGGCTATAAAATTCCACAACTTGGGAGCCTTGATTAAGAGTTTGCTTCCATTCAATTGAGGTCAAAAGTATTGCCACACTCTCTGACCATTTTTTTGCCATCCTTCAAACCAGTTGCCTCCACAGTTTCAGCCTCTCCAAAACCAATTGGTGGTGTGAACCAGCCACTGCTAGGGACCCTCCAGGGTGCACACTCACCCTTAGGCTAAGAAAGGGTTATGGACCCACGCCTTTAAGAGGTCCCAAGACAGCTTGATTTTATGCTTCCTAGATCAAGACATGGCCGCCAACGAGCAAGAGAGCATGCGCACTATTCTTAAGTTTGATGGGACAGGTTTTTCCTTGTGGAGGTGGCAGTTTGAGGTCTTCCTCAACGACAAGGAATGCTTGAGCTCGTGAAGGGTGATGAGACTACTCCACCAGAGACTGCAACGGCTGAGATGAAGGAGGCATACAAGAAGCGCACCAAAAAGGCATTGGCGCTCCTTGTGTCTGCATTATGCCCACCACAACTTGGGCTCATCCAAGGATGCACCCTGGCCGGAGATGCATGATCGAAACTCTGCTCCATCTACCTGTCAAGCAACCTCGCCAGTCAGCTCTTCATCTTCAAACGGCTCGTCACTCTCCGAGCCAACAAAGGTGACAACATCATGGAGATCATGCAGCAGATTGAGTCATTCACAGCGGAGTGCGTGGCCACTAGTTGGGAGGTTGACTCTCAGTTGCAAGCTATGATCCTCCTTCTTGCCTTGCCGGAAAGATGGAGTCCCATTATCATAGTCCTTGGTGGCTGGCCTTTGGATGAGCTGAAGTACCAGAAGGTTGCTGAGTACGTGCACAACGAGTGGATGCAATGTGGAGGTTAAGAGAGTGCAGTGGCATCAAGTTCTGCATACACAGCTCATCCTCACAGTGGAGGCTGAGGCAACAAGTGGAAGGGTGCCAAACAGGGCACCAAGAAGGGTGACAAGAAAGGGGAGTGCTTCAAATACGGCAAGGAGGGCCACTATGCACGCAACTGCCCCACAAAGAAGCCAGACCGGTTGCGGTGGGATGGGAAGAAAGACGAGCAGGCCCTCATGGCGTACAACTCTACCGACTTGAAGGTTCCGGGAGTTGCCGTCATCGACTCCGGATCAGGCCGCCATACCCAATGCAATAGGACGGCATTTGTCACCTACGGCACCTCAGAGAGAGGCATGACGGTGGCCAATGGCAAAACAGAAGTGGCCGCCGGTGAGAGTAATGTCCGCATTGAGTTAATTGTGGATGGTAAACCTGTCACAAGCACAATCCATGACGTGCTCCACATGCCAAATCTTGGGGCAAACCTGCTCTCCGTCAGCCACCTTACCGACACGGGACTTGAGGTGCTCTTCACAAAGAAGGAGGCCATCATCCGCAAGGAGGGCAAAGGCAAGGTGATTGCGCGCACCAAGAGAGAGGATGACCTATACCTGCTACGTGTAAAGATCCTCGTTAGCCGGGCAGGGTCCAACGTCGCCAATCTTGCAACGAAGGATGAAAGAGACCTAGACTTGTGGCACATCCAACTTTGCCATGTTTCTCCATCGACGGTGAAGGAGATGGCAAAGAGAGAGGTTGTGCGGGGTCTCCAAATCAGTGGCCTTGATGAAACCAAGGAGACTGTGTGTGAGCCATGCATCATCGGCAAATCAATGCGGCAACCGTTTGTGGCAAAGGGGACGCGTGCATCAACAAAGTTGGCAGTGGTACACATAGATGTGTGTGGACCACTTGAGAGCTCCATCGAAGGAGCTCGCTACTTCCTCACCTTCATCGAAGACCATAGTCATAAAATGTACATCTACCTCATGAAGCAGAAGGGCAAAGTCCTTGCATGCATGCAAGAGTTGGTGGCAGATGTGGAGCGGCAAACAGAGTTGAAGGTGAAGGGGTTTCGGAGCAACAACGGCGGTGAATATGTGGGCTGCCTTGGGTAGATGAAGAGCAAGGGGGTTGAGTGGCAGAAAACAACTTCGCACTCCGTGGAGCAGAATGGCGTCGCAGAGAGAGAAAATCGCACAATCCTTAACATGGTGTGATCTGGGTTGAGCGACGTCGGTCTTGCACAATGGTATTGGGCGGAGGCGACACGGACAGTTGCGTACATAATGAACCTTACACCGACCAATCCGTTGATGGACAAGGAGAGCAAGGCATGGAAGATGCCACATGAGGTGTGGAGCGGGAGAAATCCGGCAGTTGGTCACCTCTGCATGTTTGGTTGCATTGCACATGCGGTGGTGCACGCACGTGAAGGGCGGAGAAAGCTGGACCCACGAATCTGCCAGTGTGTTTTCCTTGGCTTTGAGAGCGGAAACAAGGCGTACTGGCTCTTTGACCCAAGGAGGCAGCAGATTGTGTGGAGTCGCGACGTCACGTTTGACGAGAAAAGCTGCTGGACGGATGAGGGGGCAGGTCTCTTCAAGAGGGGGGAGTGGCTGCCACTCCTTAAGGGGGAGATGCCGGATGATGTGAATGAGGGTGATGTCCTTGCAGCAGCACGAGCTGGAGAGGATCGTCCAAGGGATGGGTGAGCGGCAGAATTTATTCCGGCCAGTTCGGATGACAAATCCAAAGCACCGGAGATGGATGTGGAGGCGGGGAGTCGACCGATGTCTCCAAGGTATCCATGAGAGGGGGAGCAGGTGCTTGGAGAGGATGGCGCCGAAAGGGGACAGCAGCAACAACAACCGCCTCAACAGTCCCGCAAAAGCAGCCGTGTGCAAGGAAGGACAAAAAGGCACGATGCCAACAAGGGGATTTGGACTGGGTTTGCACAAGCCTTCTTCACACAAGAGGAGCCTCAATCTGTGAAGGAGGCACTGTAGCAGAAGGATGGGGTTGAGTGGGAGGGAGGAATGAAATCTGAGCTTGCCTCCCACGAGGAGAACTATTTTGTGATTCTTACACTGTTGTATGTTATTACATCCATTGTATATGTCTGACCATCTCAGCTGTGGTCAGATGAGTTCCAACCAACATAAGGTGAGGTAGGTGCGTCCTCGGAGATCCTTTTGGTTCACCGTGACACGATGCTGGAGTTCCCACTGGTTGCCTCTGGAGGACTGCGTCGTGCAACCAGAACTCTGTTGTCAATGTACCTTCCAGATGAAGGCTTTCCCAGGTAATGTTGCCAGTGTGTGTGTGTGTGTGTGTGTGTGTGTGTTTGTGTGTGTGT
>SZWC01000880.1:231906-269335 GCA_023375785.1 Penium margaritaceum | reverse complement strand
TGTGTGTGTGTATGTGTGTGTGTGTGTGTGTGTGTGTGTGTGTGTGTGTGTGTGTGTGTGTTTGTGTGTTTGTTGTAGGCCACAGCGTATACCTACATTGCCACTTTGAGTGGATGTCCCATCATTTTTGGGTCACACTGCTCTTCATTGCTGAGTTGTTCATCCTAAACTTTGTAATGTAGTGCAGTTGTAGCATCTATGTGTTATCATACAACCACTATTGCTGTGTTAATGAGCTGATAAGTACCAGTTAATGGCATCAACTTCTGTTTGTATTGTTCAGAAAAATCTATCATCAGCAGGGGATCAGCTACCTACATTTGACACAAAGGCAGTGTCTTTCCGGCCTTTTCATCTGGAGTTACAGCCCTTGCTGTGTAAGTAACCATTTCATTCCTATACATGCTATGTCATTGATGGGAAGTGTTTGTGTTGTCCGTGTGAGGAAGGTAAGGGTTGAGAAAATGCAGTCATATCTAACCAATATTTCAATTGAACGTTTGACAGGAAAACATCGTTTACTCCACAAGATTGTAATTTTTATTTCACTTTGGTGGTGTCTACGAACAAAGACACGGTTCTCTGAACAGCGGCTGTGTAAGTCACACATACCACTCAATGGTAGTCAGTGTCTTTGTTTCTGAGTGTGTTGCTGCTCTGTCTGCTGGGTTCTAACAATGTGACTAAACGAATCCTGTGCAGACAAACATTGCCGACCTCCAGAGTTTGAGCCTTTATTCTCCAAGACCCTGGCCAGTCATGGACATAGTACCATAACCTGGAACAACATCTGGGAAATTATTGCATTCAGTCACACATTACTGTGTAACAAGGTTGTCGTTACGTTTGTGATCCACATGATGAAAAATGGAATAGTTGTCCTACCTGTCACATTTCACAACTCACCTAAGTTTTGTACCCTTTTAGTGCAGGACGTATCATCAAAATTCATTGCTGGGAGCGTGGCATGAGTGGATTCGTGGTGCAATGACCTTGTTCAGGGCGCCAACAAAGCGGTAGCATATCACAGTTCCATATGGATCAGACAGTGATTCATTGATGTTTTGTGTTGAGAAAGGTTCAATGTGCATTTGATGGGAACTCTTTATTCAGAAGTATGTCCTTGCACATGTTTAGCACATAAGATTTCCATGTGGAGGCAAGGACAATGATAGCTACATTTGGAGCACAGCACATTGCCTCCTTTCGTGAGCTTGCCTTTCTAGCGCACGGTGTGAAATTCACAACATGTGCATCTTGTAAAACTTTCATGTGTAGGAGTAATGTGTGGGGTGGGGATGTTGAACTTGTAGTGTTTAGTAAAATGCAGAGATATAGGGCATTTATGTAGGATAACAATCGGTCATTAGTGTATGTAGTTGGTCAGGAAATCACATGCACAAGAAGGATTCCTGTTATGATAAGTGATTTTCACTTTGAATTTCTGGTTGAGAGTAAAACAAGCAATTCATTTTACTTCCAAACATCTTCAACCAAACTTTCTTTGAAACAGGCCTGGATTGATAACATCCTACAATGCACAATTGCCTTTTTTGGTCTTCTTGATGAAAAACAATCGTCATGTGTTGCTGACGATTGTCCTGCTCTATTACGATGCGGTCGCACTCACCTGTCCAATGATGTGCATGACAGTTTACCATTGACCCTTGCTTTGTGGATGAAAAACTTAACCCCGTCTTCTTTCAGTTTTCCATGTTGCATGATTCTACGCTCCATTGTTGGAGATTAGAGCTGTTTGTTTCGCACGCTATCATTCTGTTTACGTGGAACAGAGGCTAAACATGTCCAAGTTTGTACAAAACTGGTTATGTTTGCAGCCTCCCGATTTTTGGTACATTTCATGTAGCTTTGTGTATGGCTCATTCACAAAGTTGGCCTAATTTCAGACATGTATTTACAGTGCATGTGTGTGGAGGAGACATGGGGATCCTTTGCTGAGATTTTGGAAGCTGCATATTTGTACAGCAAAAAAAACATTGCCTGGCAAAACGATAAGGAATGTTTTGTTTTCAAGGATGTACATTCACCACCCTTACATCTGAAGTTCACAAATAGCCACTTTGAAATTTTAGAATCAACATCTGAGGGACCACCGTATGGATCAAAAATGATCCCTCGGACATTCTTACAACAAGAATTCAATCCAACGTCAAGTGACATGTACAGAGTAGGAAATCTTATGCATGCATCAAAGAGCCATACATGGCAAAGTGTGGCATTTGAAAATTTTGTGTCTGGTCGTAAGTCAGTTTCTAAGTTTGCATCTTCAAAGGAAGTAAAGACTGAATCTACAGAGACAAAACACACACATACACCCTCACAATCGGTACAATAGCCAAAGGGAAGAATTTGACGGTTTACCAATCTTTTGTTGGTTGTGCTTGTCAACCGGCCTGAGGCAAACGGACTAGGAAATACAGCCGACACAATAGCACCTGCCGTCTGCTCCTAGCATTTCAGCTAGGAGAAGATATCACCCTCAGGATGACAGTTCCACACTGAGCAGTTCCTAGGCGATCAATTGCTTGCAACTGTGTCCACTTAACACTTGGTCACTTTCGTGCGAGGTGCTTGTCAAAGACTAACTCCTGGGGCTTAGACCAACCAGTTTCTTCTTCATATTGTTCCTTTGTTGGAAAACTCTGTGAGGTCCATCTAAGGCCAGATTGTGTAATTAGAATGACGAATGAGCCTAGTATATATATAGTCCTAGGCCTGGTTTCTAAGGTGTGTGGGTAGTGGCACTTTTGGGGTGGCCACTCCACACCACCTCACCAGCTTGCCAATTGGCACATCCACTGACCGCCAAGTGGTACATCCTCCTCATGCATGGAGAAATGTCTAAGGAAATTCCCCTGTGCAGGAAGGTTAAAAGACCTTCCTGCACACATCAAGGCACAATCGCAGGACATGTTGTCCCTAAGTCCAACATGCTATCCGTTGCGCTACACTTCTGGTGTCTTGCTTTGACTTGAACCATGAACAAGGTTTGGGGGACTTAGTCCAAGTAAGCAGTGTATGCCCAACCTGTCCGTAAAGCCAAAGCATTGGTCATGGGGCATAAACGAACAACGATCTCTCCCTTGCACCTTCGGCCACCTGCTGTGGTAGTTTTCTTCCGCATGAACCCGTAGCTCTGTGTTGTGTTTCTGCACGTCAGCTTTCTTGGTCTTTAGTTCTCATCTCTTGCATCCACCATAGTGACTCCTCGAGCACCTGCAACATGCAAGTCGCTGTCTAGCAGCTTTTTCAAGAAGTCTGCAAGAATATTATTGGTTGCAATGTGCTCCAGTTCCCCGACACCCTTGGCGACAAGGTCACATGAGTATTGGTACCAAATGTTGATGTGCTTTGTATGCCGGGAGATCATGTCGTCCTCTGCCATAGCGATGGCACTTTGGTTGTCGATGTGGATGACCGTTGCTTCCTCTTGTGGTGCCTTGATCTCAGCAAGCAAACTACGAAGCCAGTGTGTTTCCTTGCACACTTCAGAGAGTGCGATGTACTCTGCCTCAGCGGTAGAAAGTGAGATGCAGTCTTGCTTCCTGCTTGCCCACAAGACGGCACCACCGTTGAGAAGACAGACAAACCCTGAGGTGGTCTTCCTGTCGTCAATCAGCCCTCCCTAGTCCACGTCACTATAGCAAGTTAGTCGCAGCGAGTCTGATCCTCCTAGATCCCCTAACCAGAGTCCCACGTGCAGAGTTGTTTTTAGGTAGCGAAAATTCCGCTTCACGGCTTGCCAATGTTCTGGCCCATGTTTGGCCACAAACCTGCTCACCTGGCCCACCGCATACGCAATATCAGGTCGTTTTTCCACCATTTCATACATGAGGCTCCCAACGGCAGACTGGTTTGGAATGTTTTGCATCTCCCGCCGGTCTACCTCGTTGCTTGGTGACATGGAGGAGGAGAGCTTGCAGTCGGAGGGCATGGGGGTGCTGGCAGGTTTCCAGTCCTCCATGTTGTAGCTCTTCAAGATGTCCATGATGTACTTGGTCTGGTTGACCTCAATGGTGCCTGCTTTGTGGTTGCGGTGAACAGCAATGCCGAGGTAGTACTCGAGAGGTCCCATGTCCTTCATCTTGAACCTGCTGGCCAGATTTTTCTTGAGGTCTATAAGGGCCTCCTGCGAGGAAGAACACAAAACAAGATCATCCACATACAATGCCACGAGCAGCAAGCCACATTCATCCTCGCGCACATAGACGCTGAGATCATTGTTACAGTGCGCAAAGGAGATCTCAGCTATGAAGCTGTCCATCTCCTTGTACCAGATCCGTGGGGCCTGTTTCAGCGCATACAACGCCTTCATCAGCTTGCACACCTTACCCTCGGGTGCTTTGACACCTTCTGGTACCTCCATTAGCACCTCCTTGTTGCGCTACCCATAAAGGAAGGTTGTCTTCACATCCATCTGGTGGATCTCAAGGTCTTTGGCGGCAGCAACGGCAAGCAGGGACCTGATGGAGGCAAACGTGACGACCGGTGCAAAGGTCTCATCGTACTCACACCATGCGCTCTGTGAGAATCCTTTCGCCACAACCCTTGCCTTGCACTTGTTGATACTATCATTTTGCTTCTGCTTCAACCTGAGCACCCACTTTGAGCCCACCACGTGAGCATTAGCGGGTCTGTCCACCAGCACCCATGTGCAATTTTCTTCGATGGACGCAAGCTCGCTGTCCACCGCCTCCTTCCACTTGGCTGCATCGGGCCTTGCCAGCGCCTCAGCCACAGTGAGGAGCTCTCCCTGAGCCAAAGAGGACCAGCTCAGTCCAGTCCACCTTCCGGTGTCAGCATTGTACTTTGGAGTTTATTTTCTCTGTCGTGTGCTACGATGCTGCATTGCTGGTGCATCTTCACCATGATGTTGCTCCTGTGTTACTGGCTGCCTTGAAGTTAAGTTCTTCTTTTGAAGTACCACTGGCCTCCGAGCTGGTTTCAGGGTCCTCAAACGTCTCCAACTCTGTGTTGGAGCTTGCCGCTGTGTTAGCCTGCGTAGCCGCTCTCCCTGCCACACCACTCTTCTTCATGGCCTGCCGCACTGGCACCACTTGCCAGTTTTCTGAAGCCTTATCTCCTGACTCCAGGAGCACCAACCACTCTCCCTGTTTTGGAGCTTGTGAAATCAAGCACCTCTTCCTTGCCTGGTTTCCTCTCGTCAAAGGTCACGTCCTGGCTGGTGATGAGTCTTCTTGCTGCCAGGTCCCACAGGCAGTAGGTCTTGTGTGCTGTCTCGTAGCCCACCATCACGCACTTTTGTGCTCTTGCATCTATCTTACCGCCACCCTCTCCCGCCTGGACCTTTGCCCATGCGGTGTAGCCGAAGACTTTGAGGTGTGATGCATCCGGCTTCTTCCCTGACCATACTTCTTGTGGCGTCATCTGTTGCTTGCCCTTCTTCTTGTCGCCTGCCCAGAACGGCATGCTACATTGTCAGGAGTCAGGTTGACAATGTAGCATGCCGTTCTTGCCGCTTCCGCCCAAAAGCGTGGTGGAAGTTTTGCATCAAAGAGCATGCTGTGCACCATGCCGAGGATAGTCTGATTCATCTGCTCAGCCACACCATTGCTTTGTGGTGTGTACGGAGTTGTGGCCTGGTGTTTGATCCCATGTTGCCGCATCCAGTCCTTACATGCTTCATACTCTCCGCCGTGGCTTCGTATTGCTTTGACTTTCTTTCTAGTCTGCCGTTCCACCATGGCGACAAACTCCTGCATCTTTTCTCTGACTTCTCTCTTGGTTTTGAGGAAGAAGATCCACACCTTGCGGCTTTGGCCGTCAATGAAGGTCAGAAGATACTTGCTACCACCGTTTGATGCCGTGCGAAAGGGTCCGCACACATCGGTGTGCATCAGGTCAAGGGCTGATTCTGTACGGCAACCGTTGCGCTCAAAGCGCATTCGCTTGGTCTTGCCTTGGAGGCAAGGTTCACACAGGCTGCCACACCTAACCGCATCCTTCTTGCAACCATCCATGCTACGGACCAGCTGTTGTTGTTGGATGACTTGGAGCATGCTGTTTGCAACGTGCCCAAAGCGTCTATGCCACAGATCAGTGTCTTTGTCCGTTGCGGCAGATAAAAAATTTTCAGTTTCCGTAGGTGTGCTCTCTTGCGTTGGTGCCAAGACCACTGCTTCCGCCGCACCCGCATGACCCTCGTCTTCCGAGCTCTTTGTTGCCGTTGTCTGCAATACGTAGAGCCCGTCAACCCGTGGGACCTATGCCACGAGATCTTTGTCGGCGTAGAGGACCTTGATATCCTCATTCCTAGTGATGACCGCCTTCTTCTGCATGAATATCACCTTCATGTCGTTGTCTGTTATTTTTGGCATGGACAGGAGGTTTGCCGCAAATGAGGGCATGTAGACCACATCACGTAACCGTAGATCCTTCTCCGCACCATTGAGGCTGATGCTTGCCAGCTTTTCTCCCACGCCTTTTGCGTTCACAACGCTACCATATGCGCATCTGAACCGCCGCTTGGTGGGGCTGATGGAGACAAATCCAGCCTGGTCGTTGCTTGAGTGATGGTCGGTGCCAGAGTCGAGCCCAAAAGCTCCTGGCCTGAGCAGTGCCACTCCTTTTGCCGGAGGCATGCTCTGTGCCATCATGTTGGTGGCTTTTTTGCCACCCTTTTTGCTGCCGTTGTTCCCACCGCTTCCGCCGTCTTCCTTCCTTGGCGACCTGCATTCTCTTGCCTAGTGCCCAGGTTTGCCGCAGTTGCGGCAGTTTCCCTGTCACTTGGGAGCTTTGCCGCCATTGTTGCCTCCACCGCCACTGCTTCCGCTGCCACCTTTCTGACCAGAGGCAGACCCTTTGGTCCCGCGGCCATCATAGCGTGTGGCATAGGCTGAGAAGTTAACCTCACTTCCGCTGTTGCGAATGGCCTCGGACACTGCCATGTACGTCAGGTCATCCTCCTTCCAACCGCCCATGACGGTGATCATTGGGCTCCAGTTCTCTGGTAGCGCCATGAGGAGGATCATGGCTTGCATGTTTTTGTCAAGGTCCCAATTCAGCTGGCGAGTCTCGCCAATGAGTCCTTCAAACTCCTGAAGGAAATCAAGGATTGATTCGCCCTCATTCACCCGCATGCTGATCAGCGGTTGTAGGATGAATAATCTATTTGCAAGGGAGGTGGATTGGTGCACGCGCTTGATCTTGTCGTAAGCTTCGAAAGCCAGCTTGTACCTGGCAATGATGGGAACATAATTCTTAGCAATCACGTTGCTGAGGAATGACATGACAATATCATTCCGTTCCATCCATGCCTCGTGCTCCGGTGAGCCCACCGCAGGGACCTAATCCTCTCCCTTTAGAAGCTTGATGAAGCCACGCACTTCCGTTACCAGTTCAAACTGCCATCTCCAGACCTAAAAGTCGTTCCTCTCAGAGACCGGGATTCCTCCCAAAGATCCGAGACCTTGCGACAGTGCGGTAGCACTCATGGTTGCTCCACTGGTCTGATCTGTGGTACCCACTGTTGAGTTTGAGGACTGCCCTGTTGCAGCCCCTGTTGTGTTTGAGGACTGCCCTGCGGGAGCCCCCACTGCTCCTGATGGGCCAGCCATGGTAGCTGCCCTTTTCTGCAATCTGCGTCTCTGCTACATGGAGGCTGATGTAGGCTGATGTTAGCTGATGTCTGCTACTGGTTTAAAGGTACAGTTCCGTTGCTTAACCCTCCAGCCGATGTCTACCCGCAAACAGGGAAGATAGATCACACTAGAACACCTAGGGTCTTGCCTCCAAGGGCAGAGCTTGTCCTGGTTGGGACCGAAGGGTCGTGCCTCCAAGGGTAGAGCTTGTCCTTGGTCCTTGTGTGCTAGGTGCAAGTTCAGCCGTTGGGGCTGATGAAGCATATAGAGCTGATGGAGCTGATGGAGCTGATGAAGCTGACGTGCGCACCTCGAGAGAGNAGAGAGAGAGAGAGAGAGAGAGAGAGAGAGAGTACTAGAGCTGTGCGAAGCATGCCTTACAACTGGTCAATGTGGGCCAATAACCCTCTTTCAACCGGCTTGAGGCAAATGGACTGGAAAACAGAGCCAAAACAATAGCACTTGCCGTCCGCTCCTAGCATTTCAGCTAGGAGAAGATATCACCCTCAGGATCACGGTTCCACACTGAGCAGTTCCTAGGAAATCACTCGCTAGCAACTGTGTCCAGTTAACACTTGGTCACTTTCGCGCGAGGTGCTAGTCAAAGACTAACTCCTGGGGCTTAGATCATTCAGTTTCTTCTTGATACTGTTCCTTGGTTGGAAAACTTTATGAGGACCATCTAAGGCCAGATTGTGAAATTAGAATGAGGACTGAGCCTATTACATATAGTCCTAGGCCTGGCTTTTAAGGTGTGTGGGTAGTGGCACTTTTGGGGTGGCCACTCCACAGCACCTCACCAGCTTGCCAATTGGCGCATCCACTGACCACCAAGTGGCACATCCTCCTCATGCATGGAGAAATGTCTAGGAAACTTCTCCTGTGCAGGAAGGTAAAAAAACCTTCCTGCGCACATGAAGGCTCAATCTCAGGACCTGGTGTCCTTAAGTCCAGCATGCTATCTGTTGCGCTACACTTCTGGTGTCTTGCTTGGACTTGAACCATGAACAAGGTTTGGGGGACTTAACTCCAAGGGAGCAGTGCATGCCCAACCTGTCCGTTAAGCCATAGCAGTGGCCATGGTGCAGAAAAGAACAACAGTGCTAAGTGAGAACAGCGTGATTTCCTTACCTGTTGATTCTGATTCAAACAGAATTACATGTATGCAACCTAGACATGTAGACAGTGGGACTTCTATGACCAGAACTACCAAAAACCTTAATGATCATCATGAACTATGTCCTTAACGGCAAAGAACATGCCAAAAGGTAAGTCTATGAAAAAAATGAAGAAGACGTTTAGAAAAGGTACAAGGAATGTTGTCAAGGAGTGGGAAAGAACTTTGTTTTTGTGTATGAGGTTAAACACACTAGTTGGATGAAATATAAGTGTATTGTCATATCCAAACAATATTATGGATTCTTTAGTCCAGTAGCTACTGTTAAAGTGTGTACTGTTAAAGTAAGTATTTTCTGTACACGTACAGTGGATCCATGTTTTGTGACAAGAATTTTCTTTAAATCTTTCAACATCTGTTCATACAACAAGGAACAGTACTTCAAAACACAGTATTTGATATCTTGATTCAGAGAGATCAAGGACCACTCCCTTTTTCAACCACGAGGAAGATGAGTGTTGATGCATTTGAAAAGTATTTAATGCATCAAACATGTTTACCTTTTTGTTCCTGTTCCATTCTGTCCTTCATGAGTCAACTCACGGTCTATCATCACATGAATGATGATGTAAGCATGTATGTCTTCTATGTGATTCATAAATCAAACAAGGAGCTGTTCCTCAATTCAGTAATAAACAAGTTTTCAGCATGAATGATATCCCTCACGACCTTTCTAGCCTTTCCTTCTTGGAAGAGAGGTTAGTGTGCCCTTACATTCCATTCCTTCTTGGAGATGAAACTATTGCGACATGGTCACCAAAAGGAGCTCAGGGGAGGGATAACAACAGTGCGTTTAGACATTGTCGAGTTGGTAACACAATTACCACTATCAATGACAGGAATAATATGCCTTGCGTTGAAATGCAAAATGACATTCCAGACATCTGCCTGGTTTGACTGTGTAAGACCAGGCATCCTCGTCAAAGCATTGCACCATATGGTCAACAAGTTGCCCATCTACCAGAGATTGGGTATTGAAATGTCAACAGTTCAGGTGGACAATCTTGTATCTGAGCTGTCAACATTTTGTTCTCAAACTCACAACCAAAAAGATACCAAGGGAAAAAATGATGAAACACCAAACAGTGATGATAACCTCTTTGTAGATTTTGAGGATGAACAGATTGAACAGATGATGTACTTCACACATCCCATCATACAACAAGTTTCAGATGGTCACCTTGTTACGGCGCCATGGGAAGGAAATGTACCGGCAAACATTCTATTCCACAATAACATGGAAGAAATGTGTTTCCCTACTTTGTTTGGTGGACTCAAAAGAAAGGCAGATGTAACACTTAACTTTTTCAAACCAACATCCAATTCATCAGTGTCTTATTGAACGGTTGTCAAGTGGGAGCTATTCAATGAAAGCCGTGGGTTTGCACTCCATCGTGACAACATTGTTTTCAAGTTTTATGTCTGCCAGATGCTAACCATCAGTAACATCCCATCAATTTGCGCGCAACAACAAACACATAGAAGGATTACAACAGGAAACATGCAAAATCCTGAAGAGAGGGCGCAATTTTTGGAAAACAATGTAATATACAATTAATTCAAAAAGATGCCTGGGACAATCACATATTGGGATGAAAACAAAAAGGATGTATTTGCCTTTCTGAGACCCAAAAAAAAAAAAAACAGAACCCAATACTTTTTCTCTTTGAGTATGGCAAACACTCCCTAGCCAGAATTGTTGGGTATTCTCTCCACGCCGAATGGGAAGAAGTTGTAAAAGTCAGAGATGGATGTGCTCAAAACAAAACTTGTTGCAAATGATCCAATCACGCCTTCATGATACTTCCATCATCATCGCAAGAGTTTCTTAAAAAACATGATTGTGACAATGAATGGCCCTGCTGGTGAAGTTGAGTACTATTTTGGAATTTCAACACCATGGCAGTCCTCACTAACATGCGTTGCTGTGGGTGAAAGACACTCCAGATATGGAGGTTAACTCTCCAGATGAGATTTTTCAATTTATTGACCAATGTATCACAACAGGCTTGGATGAAATTCCCAAGGATTTTAAAAGTCTACAAACACACAAGTGCAACTTCCGTTGCTGGAGAAAGAAAGGTTCCAAGACCTGTGGGTTTAGATTTCTGCATCCACCACTTTCCACTACTGTCATACTTCTTCCCCTTGATGAAAAGACATCTGAACATGAATGTAAACAACACAAATTGATTTCTTCAGGAATGAATGGAACTCTCAGAATCATAACAGACAACATTGACTTTAAAAAATTCCTCCAACTGTGTAAAATCTCAAAAGGCGCATACGTTCTGGCTATTCATTTGTCCTTGAAGAAGGCAACACTTTGTATGAATGAAAACCAATACACCAAAACATGAACCCATTCAACTCTGTTATTTTGAATCTTTGGAAGGCAAACATGGACAAACAAATGTGTATGCATCCATATGATGTGGCAAGCTACATTGTATCATACACATACAAAGGGAACAGGGTAATGAGCCAGACATTGAGAACGGTGATGGATGCATTGAAGAAACAAGAGGGCAAGGAAAAAACTACAATGCTCATCAGGAAGGTTGGAAATTCACTAATCCACGATCAAGAGGTCAGTACACAGGAAGCAGTGACCTTGATGACAGGAGTGCCATTGAAATTTTCCATTCAATCTTTTGTTTTTGTTAACTCTCTTCCAAGAGAAAAAAGACTTCTTTTTTTTAATCCAAAGAAATAACTAGAAAGAAATGATCATGTATCAGAAGATGTGTCCGTTCAGTATGCTGTGATTACTCAATATGAGAGGATACCAATGGAACTTGAAGCAACGTGCTTTGCTGAACTTATGTCCAAATACAACTACAAGAAAACAAGACCTATTTTAAAGGAAGATTTTGAGCCAAATGAAAGAGGAGGAATACTGCGATGACACTAATGGCCTAGATTTGACATTTCCTGGACCGCAAATGGCAGCAACATTGACAGGTCACATGTCTGTTTCACAAGGAAAAAAAAAAAAACATTCTTCATATTGAATATTCAAGAATGTTCATAGAACATTCTTGAATATTGTTCTATGAACATTCTTGAATATTGTTCTATGTTCATAGAAAAGAAAGACGAGATAAGACAGAATATGGAAGAGTACTCACCCAAATTTTGCAAATGGGAGAAGGTTTTGAGAGAATGCGAGTCTTCCCTGCAGGTATCACATGAAGGAATGGATGAAGACACCACTGAATGTGCAAAGAGAATGCACAAAAAATCAGATGAAGGCTTGGGAGTGAAATATGAGCATTTTGGTCGTCACATGTTTGCTGAACAAGCTAAAAGTGACGATGAATTTTTCATCATGAATTCCAAATTGAACATAGAGCAACGTGCATTTGTTGATGACATTATGCACAAGATTCAGACAGGGAAAGAAGCAGTGTACATTATCTTATCCGATGGTGCTGGTTTTGGTAAATCTACTGTGGTACATGCTTTGTGCGTTTATACAATGCTCCCCTTAAGAGTAACCATACATTTTTTAAAGTGCTGAAGCTAGTACCAACAGGTGTTGCTGCCTTCAACATTGATGGTCTTACAAAACATCATGCCTTGAAACAGACATGTAAAAAAACTGTGTATCCATCTTTGTTGTCTGAATCCAGTCAAAAATCGGTCTGTCAGTTGGGGTCAGTGAAGTTCATCATTGTGGATGAAGTATCAATGGTTGGACAACGAATCATGCATTTTCTGGACAGGCGGATGCGAGACGAGAAAGGCAAAGATTTGGCATTTGGGGGTGTAAACATTATTTTTGTTGGTGATGTTTTCAAACTGAAGCCAGCCCCTAATGGTTACCCCATTAATCCTTTTCCAGACATGGACAATGATTTCAACCTCTCTAACGATTCATCATAGTTCCCTTGGTCTCTTTTCACACTTTACGAGTTACATACCATATTGCACCAACATGATGGCTCATTTGCAGAAATTCTGAACAGACTTTCAACAATTGCACTGATGCAGATAATGTTTTTTATAGATCAGTGTTGGTTGATCGCAACAAAAAAATGAATGAAAAGATATACTCCAGCTCTTCACAGTGAACAAGAAAGTTGATGCACATAAGCTTTCTTTGTTCCATTCCACATCGAATGCTAAATTCATGTGTCATGCATGGGTTGCATGCATAAGCCATGGAATAGGACAGCGTAGAAACCATCCTTTGGATGAAGCTGGGGATGACAGACAAAAAACTACAAACCTCGCTAAAACACCCCGTCTCTATGTTGGGTGTTGAGTACAGATGATCTTAAATCTGGACACTAGTGATGGTCTAGTGAACGGTGCAGCAGGATTTCTCCGCCATGCATCACTTATCAAAAATCAAGTGATTACATTCTTGGTGGAATTTCCAAACAAGTTGATTGCAGAAAAACAACGCCAAAACTACTATACCCACATTGTCAACGAGAAATTTCCACATGAATGGACACCAATGAAACAGATCGAGAAAAGCTTCATGGAAATAAACAACAAGGGAATGGAAATTCCATGTAGAAAATTTCCTCCAACATACCCGAATGCAATCAAAGTTCACAAAGCACAAGGGTACACTTTCCACAAAGGAGCTATTGTTGACCTGTGTGGCTTTGAGCTACATCACATGTGTTATGTTGCCCTTAGTCGGTTTTCCGATGTACTATTCATACATCTTGGTCATTATGACAAAGAAGAGATCAAAAGAATCCTCAAAAGTTATTGCCAAGATGAAATGCATACACAGAAAGAACATGGTTTGTTTTCTTTCAACACAAGAATCCCTTGTGTACACAAGATGCATTCATGATTTACTACAAAAATATCAAAGGTTTGCACAAACATGCAAGAAACATCACTTGTGGAACTGAACTGCAAGACACTGATGTCATCATCCTATCAGACTCACCATGACATCCACAACTCATTCACTCTTTCACATCTGCATGGAAAGAAAGCACAAGACTCCAAGGGTGTGGTGGGAGGTATTCTCATAGCAAATTCAACTGATGTCAGTGTGGAACACCTTGATGGGGATGGGTTTGAAGCCATAACATGGTGGCAAGACATTGCTCCTTGCACATCTGCACAGATGTGTGCCTTCTCTCATTCTCCCAACTCATTCCCAATGCCCTATCTGCATTTTGTACACAGATTGGCACATGTTACATCTCCAAGAATACTTGTTGGTGATGTGAACATTGACATTGGTACTAAACTTTGCTCACGGTTGCAGTTTCTGACTTCCGGCAACTTCAAAATGCATGTTGGTTCAGCAACACACGAAATTGGTTCTACCATTGATCATGTATGGAGTAACATCAATAACATGACCATACGTGTCGATGTATGAGAGACATGCTTCTCAGACCATTTTCTAATGATCATCACTGTAAATAAATGAGACTGTACAAGTCGTACATTTCTGTTACAGTTCACTGAGTTAGCACTCAGATATCGCATTTCAGGTACGTTGTTATATCATTCTTGCTATCTCCATTTTCTTGTCGTAATCTTCATCTGATGTCATCTATGTGTTTCCTATTGGCTGACTTGTGATTGTATGTTGGCATCTTTGACCTGTCTCCTATGCAACACTTCCATATGGCTGTTCCTCCACCACCAATTATGGAGAGTAGAAAAGATACAAGTATTCTCCTTCACATGCAAAGTGTGCATGCCATGGCTCTGCACGGTATCATCCCATCCAAAAGACGTTTTTTCTTGCATTCAAGACCAGAAAAAATCAACGACCTGAAGCCAAGATTCCGACAGTATTATCTGCATGTCATGGTCATCAACGTCGACTTTCCCTAAGGAGAGAAGGCCCAGATTGATCCTAAGGTTTACCTTGTGGATTGCTCTGGTAAGGTTATCGACTTCAAAGCCCCAGTGAACATACATCCAGGGGATCTTTCTGACAAGGCCAAAAAGCAGCTTGTGGAAACTTTTGTTGACAGTTGGAAGAGGTGGTCATTCTATGATATCTATGAAAGCAACAACAAGAGACCATCAGCATGTGTCTTGCACTCAACACTTGGTCAGGACGTCAAGACTGCTAAGACGTCAATGTACTAACCTTCAACACTACATGCAGGTACTCAACACTTGGTCAGGACTACACTCTGGTGTGGATGATGGGCAAGTCATATGCCACTCATGTCAAGCCTATGGAGGAAGAGGTGGACCAGGTCCTACAGGCCCTGTTTCATGACAGCATCACACGCCCTTCCCTGCGCCGCTTCATACCACCAAGTCGATCACCTGTACGTAAAAGTGGCATGTACTTCAGTCTGAATGAACGATTTTCATCATCTTGCCTAACATAATGCCTTGTCATGATGCCTTGCAGCTTGGATTGGCCATTGGCATCGTTGATGCCGCAAAAGCAAGTGCTGCCACAAAACAAGACTTCATAATGTATGCAGATGACCAAGCTCTTGTGGGAAAAGCCTGGGGCCAAATGATGCGTGAGATACAGAAGTACCTGAACAAGGACAAGGTCGTGGCCATCAACGCTATGTACTACAAGGATGGCAGTCTGAAGGCTGCACGAGGGTGTGTACTTAGTAAATATATACACATAAATTCTAATCCATTTTTTTTTCTATAAACAACTGAATCTATATCTATTTTTGGTGTTACTCATGTCTGCCATCCATGAAACAAAAAACCAAGATCCAAGCAACATGGTGCAAGATGGTGTTGACAGGGATCAGCCACCTACGATGCATGGGATTTCCAGGTAAATCTGGCTTCAGACATATGTACAATGAGCTTATGAAGCTATCAATATACACAACTTTACACACTTGTACCATGCAGGTTTGATTTCACATGGATGCTCCTGAGACAAATCTCCTTGAGCACTTTGATTGTCCACATGAGCACCAAAATAACGAACCCTCACTACGAAGAGGTGACAAAGTGCCCAGGTACAATGGAGAATGGCAACAAGTGTACGAACAAGATCTTCTTCAACTGGTGCAACAACTTCTATGGATGCCTGGCACATGGTAGACTGTATTCAGATCAAGGAGTGCTGATGGTAACCCTCCATGCTGCAGGTAGAACATGATACATGTGTGCTCCATTGCATTCTACAAAGATTTCCCCAACAGTTCTAGTCAAGTGTACATTCACACAATGCATCTTGCACAGGGACAGCCTGAAAAGGCCACAGTCACAGGTCATCAAGCCCGGACATTTCTCTTCCAAGGAAGAACGTCTCAAATGATGAAGGTTGCAACACCGAAGGACCGAGACAAAATTGTTGCTGCAGGAGAACATGCATTTAAAGGTCTCTGGTTACGAACCATGATGCATAACAGGAGATTCCCTACTAATGTCAATGTGGAGCATCAGTGCCTAATGCTCATTCATGTGTGCACCATAGGTCCAAGTAAACGGTGGAAGATAAGACCAAACGTGTGAGCTACTTTAAGTGCACCCACTAGTGCGGGGAGACAACGTAAGTACATACATCACATGAATTCCACCCTGAACACATTCTGTATGATATATGTCAAAGGTGATGTTCTAAACTTGCAATGACACACTACATCTCCTTCGAGGTCCCTCTTGACAAGCCCACCACCATACATTGGAAGCCCAGCAGCATCATGAAGTGCAAGTAAAACTGTACAACTGTGATGCATACATTTTCTCCCAGAATTCATAATTACAAAAATCACATGTTTCCTAGTATACCTAATATCTTGTCTGTTTTTGTATGTAGGTTGGCCCCACAAACGAGGAGGATTCCCCAGTGAAGAACCTACCGACATCTTTGGAGGGTTGTATGACATGTCCTTTGAAGTCTTCAACTAGACATCCTTTTGAGGAAGACAACCCTTGAACTACAACTGAAAACGATTTCATATCTATACAACAGACTGATTCAAGTACTCATCAGTTTTCAAGTTCACCCGGCCACTTTCAAGAACAATCAATCATCTCAAGAACGTTGAGTCATCTTCAAATCTTACTGACTACTTTCACATGGAAGTTACTTTGGCCCACATACATCTACATGATGGATACAGATGGTCTTCGATTCATTGACCACCATGACTCTATCTCTCAACTATGCTTCCACACAAAACTTCATTGAACCAGTACACATTTCATTGGATACAATGAACACACCATAATTCCATATCCAACATATGAAACATCATCAATGTTCATCTATTGCCAATACCAACATGGTCAACTACTTTCGACAAGATGAAATGAAATAAAAGAGAAGACCTAGTATACTTATGGCAAATCATTGCATGCACATCTGCATCCCATTTGTGAACCACCCTTTTTGTTGACATCAATACCAATGGATGTCGTCACGTTCCAGTGACCAGTATAGAGTCCTTAGCATGTGGTGTTGGGGTACGTTGGAAATCCTGACTGGCCATTGTCACCCAGCGGTTCCAGAAGGGACCCCTTTGAACCAACCACGTTGTCGTGTTTTGAGTGGATGTCCGTTCATTCCACACTAGATGTACTACATTGTTCAAGCACCGATGTCCTTTGAAATCCTTCATCATCTAGGCAAGCAAGATACATCGTGGTCAGTTTGGTGTGCCATGGTGTCTAGATATGTGGAGTAAAGTGAGTCTATTTTGTGATAGGTATATTTCTCTCACTCCCACTTGCATATCATTGCATACCACACCAGCTCAAGCTCATCTATTGACAATGCCAACATGATTACCTAATTTTGACATGATGCGATGTACAGATTTGAAGACCTAAGATATCTTTGGTGACTCATTCCATGGACACATGCATCCCATTTGTGAACCACTTTTGTTGTTGACATCCAGAGCAATGGATGTCGTCATGTTCTAGTGACCTGTACAGAGTCCTTAGCATGTGGTGTTGGAGTGCATTGGGAATCTTGACTGGCCATAGCTACTCCGCGGTTCCAGAAGGGACCCCTTTGAAGAAAAAACCACGTTGTTGTGGTTTGAGTGGGTGTCGGTTCATTCCACACTAGATGTACTGCATTGTTTAAGCACCGATGACTATTGATGTCTTTCATTGTCTAGGCATGTAGGATATGTCGTGGTCAGTTTGATGTGTCGTGGTGTCTAGGTACGTGGAGTAAAGTGAGTCTATTTTGTGATAGGCATCTTTCATTCACTCCCACTTGCACAAAATTGTATACCACACCAGCCCGAGCTGATCTATTGACAGTGCCAACATGATTACATGATTTTGACATGGTGTGATATACAGATCTGAAGACCCAAGATATCTTTCATGACTCATTTCATGCACACATGCATCCCATTTGTGAGCCTCTTTTGTCAATAAAATACGTAGCAATGGATGCCCTTGTGTTCCAATGACCTGTATAGAGTCCATAGCATGTAGTGTTGGGGTACATTGGGAATCCTAACTGGCTATTGCCATCCCGCGGTTCCAGAAGTGACCCCTTTGAAGAACCAACCACGTCGTCGTGGTTTGAATAGGTGTCGGTTCAACCCACACTAGATGCACTGCATTGTTCATGCACCGATGGTCGACGTCTTTTGTCGCCTAGGCATGGAGGATACGTCGTGGTCAGTTTGGTGTGTTGTGGTGTCTAGATACGTGGAGTAAAGTGATTCTGTTTTGTTATAGGAGTTTATCATTCACTCCCACTTGCATATCATTGCAAACCATGCCAGCCCGAGCCCATCTTATGGCAATGCCAACATGATTACCTACTTTTGACATGATGCGA
Source organism: Penium margaritaceum (assembly GCA_023375785.1). NCBI lineage: Eukaryota > Viridiplantae > Streptophyta > Zygnematophyceae > Desmidiales > Peniaceae > Penium > Penium margaritaceum. The sequence goes on along the minus strand of SZWC01000880.1, from coordinate 250,797 downwards.
TGTACAAATGTGAAGACCCAAGATATCTTTGGTGACTCATTCCATGCACACATGCATCCCATTTGTGAACCACTTTTATCATTGACATCCATAGCAATGGATGTCGTCATGTTCTAGTGACCTATGCAGAGTCCTTAGCATGTGGTGTTGGGGTACACTGGGAATCCTGACTGGCCATAGCCACCCCGCGGTTCCGGAAGGGACCCCTTTGACCAACCACATCATTGTGGTTTGATTGGGTGTCGGTTCAGTCCACACTAGATGCACTACATCGTTCAAGCATCAAAGGCCATTGATTTCTTTTGTTGTCTAGGCATGGTGGATACTTCGTTGTCAGTTTGGTGTGTTGTGGTGTCTAGATGTATGGATTAAAGTGAGTCTATGTTGTGATAGGCATCATTCATTTACTCCCACTTGCACATCATTGCATACCACACCATCCCGAGCTCATCTATTGAGAATGCCAACAAGACCAACTTCATTTGTAACAGGTGAGCAAGGTAAGAAGGTACGTACTGTCTTTCAGTCAATATGATGCTTAGAAGCATCAACCCAACAACCCAGGTTTGTTGTTTCATGGTGAAATAGTCAACGCCAAAGAACTTGGGCAATTACCTTCAGAGCATACATATGTATTGTGACGTAGACGTAAAACACTTATGGGCACACTTTGTACTTTGAAAGTACAACTAGAGTTTTGGACATCTACATGTATCCGTATATGTACATGCATTATGATGTAAAACATAATAAAAAATCATATGCATTTTGGCATTATAGTCATGACCCAATAGGATGTAATCTAACCATACTAGATGTAACATGCATGTTGTCATTTTAAGCATATTAGATATGTTAAGCATACAGACACACTTACATCTCTATGTTACTTGCATATTGGAATTATTGTCATGACTCAATACGATGTAAGCTAACCATACTAGACAAAGGTAGAATATTGGAATTGTAAGAGTATTAGACATATCAAGCATGTAGACACACTTGTACCACTACGTTACATGCATGTCAGCATTCTAGTAACACATGTATAGGATTGTAAAAACATGACAAACATCATCACGATTTTACCATCGTAAAAATGCTCGATGCATGAGGCATGTACCAATGTTCACATACCAGCATTACATGCATCTTGCCACATTAGGAGCATATGTTTATGATACATTCATATAAGAAAAATGGTACATTCATATAAGAAAAATTGTACATGTAACGGCAGTGCCTCCAGCTCTTGCACTTAGGTCGTCTTCGGAGTTCTCACTATGGTGTCCACAACTCGCTCAAGGGGTTTTTCTCTCTGTGTCACTCTTGGGGCCATCGTCATCAATGACCCATATAGGGAAACTTGAATGATTCAAGGCTCCGAAGGCCCATTTCCGTTCTTACCTTGCCCTCTCCTTCTGGGTCCAAAAAGTGGGGGTATTACTTCAAACTTGTGAGTTCACACGAGTTTTCCGGTTTTGAAACTCATAGTTCAACCTAAATGAACTAGAGTTTCATTTTTGACACGTCGGCGCAAAATGGTCGCATGCGAGGCACGATCGGCGATTTTGCACCGAATTCCCTTGTAAGCACCACGCTCTCACTCTCCCTCATCCTCGCTCACTCTCGCTGGCAAGCAAGGCAAGCGAGGGCAAGGGCACGAGGCCATGAGCCTCGCCCTCGAGGCCCTTGTGGCCTCTGAGCTGCCCATTGAGCCACTAGCTCGATCGGTGGCTGGTGGCTTGCCGGTGGGTGGCAGGTCAGTCATCTAACCGACCACCGGCCAGACAACCGGCCGGCCACCAGCCAGCCGGCGGCCAACGTGTGGCCGGCCACAGGCCAGTCCTTGCATTAGCAAGGGGTGGTTGCAAACCAACCCCTTGATAGTGCATGGTGGGAGGGCCAAACTGGCTCTCCTGCTACATTCCTCCCAACTTGTTATGAACCGTCCCGGTTCATGAGCGCAAGAGAGAGTGACGGATGTCGTGAACATTGTAAAAGAAAGTTAATAATTTCAATCACCAGCTAAACATGAACACGTGCATGGTACTTGGACCTAAGCTGCAACTTGTTGGTCAGCACCGCTAGCGGCCTCCCCCCATTAGGCTGGAGCGTCCTCGCGACAACCATGTTGGGCGTCCCCAACCTCCTATGGTCCCACTCCATGAATGCTACCCTGCGGGAATGTTGTTCACCTTTTCCGCGTTCAGGTGGTGCCCCCCACCACACGTCAATCTGTGCAAACTACTAGCTTTCTCTTGCTAAGTGGACCCCCTGCGAGCTACAACATGGTGCGAGAGACGCTGGAGTGCCAACCGACTCTCGGCCTCGATTTCACGTACCTGGTGCAGGTAGAGCTTTGCCACAATGCAGGAAAGCGCAATGGCGACAGCAGCAATGAAGCGGCTTTTATGACAATGAGCTCACGTAACCAGCAACAGCAACACTCTGGAAATCAGAGAGGTAAGAAGAAAGGCAAGTGCCACTACTGCCAGAAAGAGGGGTAATACAAGAAAGAGTGCTTCAAGTTTAAGAGGGACAAGAAGGAGATTCAGTCGTAGCTGGACAATGGCACGTGGGAGCTGACTGAGCATCCACCTGTACGTCAGGTCACCAAATGCAATTGGGAGTTCAAGAAGAAACGGGGAGCACATGATAGCCTCAAAAATTACAAGGCGAGGCTGGTCGCCAAGGGGTACTCGCAGCAAGAGGGCATCGATTACACAGAAACATTTGCCCCTGTTGTCAAGTTTTCCTCTGTGCGCACACTCCTTTTGTATGCAGGAGCAGATCACTTTGAGGTCCACCACATGGGTGTCAAGACGGCGTTCCTGAACGGTGACCTGGAGGAGGAGATTTACATGGAGCAGCCGGAGGGGTTTGTCCTGGATGGCCAGGAGCACCTGGTGTCCAAGTTGTAGAAGTCGTTGTATAGCCTCAAACAGGCATCGTGTGCTTGGAACCAGAAGCTGGATGCGGCGCTGCAATGCATGGGGTTTGAGCGCAGCGAGTGTGACAATAGTGTCTACCGCTGGCAGCATGAGCATGTAATCCTGATCATCATTGTCTACCTTGGTGACATGCTCCTCCTCTCCAACAGCATGTGCGCATTACAAGAGTTAAAGGCAGCCATGCAGGAGCGCTTCCGGATGTCGGACCTTGGGGAGGCGTCTTACCTCCTCGGCATTGAGATTATGCATAACCGCAATTCACGTACTCTCTCCTTGCAGCAAAATCACTACATCAAAGACATCTTGCAACGGTTTGGCATGGCAGAAGCCAAACCCATTGACACGCCGTTGGAGATGCGGCTGTACCTCACAAGTTTCAACGGAGAAGCTGATGCAGCTAAGCAGCAAAAGTACCAGAGTGTCGTCGGCAGCCTTATGTAATTGTGGTGGCAACCAGGTTGGACATTGCACAAGGTGTAGGAGCTCCCAGCCAGCACCTGGCTGATCCCGACCCTGAGCACAAGAAAGCAATCAAGCGAATCTTCCGTTGCCTTACTGGCACCATCAACATTGGGATCACCTGCAACGGTAACAACAGCAACATCATCGGCTCTAAAGATGCATATTGTGCTTCCAACCCTAAGGACCGCAAGTCCATCTCTGGGCATGTGTTCCTCATGAACAGTGGAGCCATCATCTGGTGCAACAAGCGGCAGGTGGTTGTGGTCACCTCTGGCACGGAAGCTGAGTATATGTCACTCAGCTTTGCAGCCAAGGAAGCAGTCAAGCTATAGCATCTCATGGCGGAGATGAGTGGGAGTGCAACAGTGCCAATGCATATGCACGGTGACAACCAGAATGCAATCGCACTCGCCAAGAACCTAGAGCACCATGCACGCATCGAACATGTTGATATTGCATATCACTTCATCAGGCACATGGTACAAGAAGGTGTCATCAAGCTCGAGTTCAGTCCAACTTGCAACTAGGTCGCTGATTTTTGCACCAATTGAGTGGCCTGGGAGAAGCAGCGCTTCTGCTTGAATGCATGTGGACTCAGCCCACTCTGACTGTGGCAAAGTGGGGGATTGTTAGAAATGGGGCCAACCGGCTCAAACACAGGTCTACAGGATCAGGCATGAGGAAGATACCAAATTCCTGCTCTGATCATCAATCCAACTTCACAACGTAAGATATCAGGTGGTAAGCTGTCTATGTTCCAAGTTTTGAGCCGATCCAACTGTCGGATGGGGAGAAATGAATTTCTAAACTTTTTGTGGTCATGTACCACAGGGATCTGTGCAAGGGGTCCATGCATTCGTCTCAAAAGGGAAAAAGGACGAGAGGTCCAGGGTCAAGACCAGCTGAAGACCATGTCCAAAAACGCCCTCGGTACTAGTCTTGCCTTGCTCGAGTGTGCAGACTAGGATAGATGGATGTGGCCTTGCCTTTTAGGTGAGATGTAATCCTCCTGGTGGTTTGGTGTGCTAACCATGGACACATGGCGATTTCCCATGTGATTGTGGGTGAGGTGACCACTAGGAGTGTGAAATGAGCATTCTCTAGCTCTCTACGTCGTGTGTGAGTGGCCAGCCTGATTGCTAGGCTGGTTGCCTCTCTTGTGTGAACTTCTAGTGTGGTGTGAGTGAGACTTGGCCCCCATGGCCAAGGAGTGTGGCTTGTAAGAGGGAAGACTTGCCCATGCTCTTACTACTTATGTACTGCCTTGTTTTGAGTGATGTAACAAGGATTCAAGAGTGCATCCCATGCCCCTCCATGCCCAAGAACTCGTTGTTCCATTGCTGCCCCTCTCTCCAAGATCCAACACTTTGGTTGTTGTCGAGCAGCTTCAATGTGACCCTTCAACTCCTATAAAAGAGAGTTTATATGCACGGCAAAGGCTTGACCAAAATGAACATGTCATCCAGTACTCCCACTCTTCAGCAATGAAGAGGACACCACTGGATGAAACCACTGCTGAACACAAATGGTGTGAACTGTTTAGACTAGTTCACCGAGTTCTTCACCGCAAACACTACCCATGCTAGGAATTTGTCTCAATCATTCATGGCAGGGTCCAGGTACATCTGGAGCATCTGCTCTAGAGTGCGGTCCATCCACTCTATTTGTTCATGATTTTGAGGGTGAAACGCTATTGACAGTTCCAACTTGCTGCCAAAGTACTGATGCAACTTTTGCTAGAACTTACTAGCAAGTTCTCTATCTCGATCAGAGATAATGCGTAACGACAATCCACGTTTCTTTACGGCACCCTCAAAGAAGAGACCTGCGGTATCCTCTGCGTTCACATTAGTGGTTGTAGGAATGAAGTTGGTCATATTCTTCAAAAGATCTACAACCACTAGTAATGCATTGTGGCCACAGGTCGTGTACAGAAGACCAGTAATGAAGTCCATGCTGACGCACTCCCATGGAGTCCCAAGTTTGAGAAGCTGTTGGAGGAGTCCCGCAGGCATTTTCTCACTAGCCTTCTTCCTAAGACATAGGTCGTATGTCATGCAACAGTTACGAACATCGATACTCCATCTTGGCCACCAATAGTGGTCTGAGAGTGTGTGTCCGTTCTTTCAAGGTCCCACATGACCTCCAAGTAGTGGGTCGTGGAACAAGGAGATAATCTTTGTTGGAAGGTCTCTCAAGTTTGGGACAACAACTTGTTCTCCATGTCAAAAGATTCTTGCGGCCTCAACCTATTTGTACTTGTCTAGGTTCTATGAGTCCTAAAACCAAGAATCCACATAGTGTCCCATTCGGATCTTGTTTACAAAACTGTTGCAGTGGATAACCTCTCAAGGTGGTTGCCACAAGGGGCTCTAGTGTTTGTACTGTTTCGGTCGCAATTTCCATAAAACACCAACCAACTTTGGTGGTTGCTTTGATCTCCACAGGATTTCCGCTCAGTTCATTTGCCACGTTGATGCATTCAGGCCAATAATCCCACATGAACGAGAATCGGCTCAAGTATTTTCTCCTATGTGCCCGTTGTCTTGAAAGGTTCGCTTGTGTTTGGAAATACACCAATGGATTGAAGTTGGCCATGACCGTCGCACCCCCTTCAGTGCCCTTGAGATAGTAACGCCACATCTTGAAAGCTTGTACCACCACGAGAAGTTCTTGATTCCCAGTTGTATGCCGCGTCTTGGCAAGGATGAGCTTTTGGCTCTCAATCGCCATTGGGTGACCATTTTGCGTGAGGACTACTCCAAGTCCTACTACCAACGCATCACATTGCACCTCCCATGGTTGTGATTGGTCAGGAAGAGCTAAGAAACGTGCTATGGATAAGAGCTCTTTGACTTTGAGAAAAGCCATCCCGTAGTCAGAAGTCCAATCCTAGTGCACATGTTTTTGTGTGAGCATGGATAGCGGTGCTACCAGGGTCGAATACCCTTGCATAAACTGTCAGAAATAGTTTGCAAGGCCAAGAAAAGACCAAATCTGCCCAATATTTTCTGGGCATGGCCATTCCACGACGGTTTGGACTTTTTGTGGGTTTCACGGATACTGTCCTTGTCGACTGTGTATCCAAGGTATTTGAGCTCATCTTGTCCAAACTTGCAATTCCACACTTTTGCATTAAACTTGTGTACCCGAAGAATCGTGAAGACGTCGCGCACATGTTCTATGTGCTCATCATGGATTTGGAGAAAACCATAATGTCGTCCAGGTAAACCAAGACAAACTGGCCGAGTAACTTGGCAATCATTTGGTTCGTTTCTCCTTGGATTGTTGCCAAGATGTTCGTTAGCCCAAATCATAAAACTCACAACTGATAGTGTCCCATGTGCATTTAAAACGCGGTTTTGGGGACATCATCTTTTGTAATGATTGTTTTATGGTATCCTTGAGATAAATCCAAGGATAAAAGACTTTTACTCCTTGGAGTTGGTCAAACTGGTCCTTGATCTCTGGTGAGGGGAATTGATTTTTCACCGTCAGCTTGTTCAGGCACCGATAGTCCACGCATATGTGTAAACCATCGTCTTTTTTGTTCAGAAAATGATGGGTACACCGTGCGGCAAGCTACTTGGCTTGATCCACCCCTTTTCAAGGTTCTCTTTGATCTGGCATTCGGCCTCTTGCCTCTCTCTTGGAGTGAGGTGACACATGGATCTGAACGGAGGAGTCTCCTCCGATTGTTACATAATCATGCAGCCCATGCATTGTTCTGGTTGAAGCCCAGCAGGTGTGTCTTGAAGTACATCTCAAAACTCCACCAAGTATTGATCTTTTGTGGCGTATCTTCCTTTATGTAACTCTCCACTTTTTGCAGGTGGGCCAAGAAGTATCGAAAATCTTGTCAAATGCGTCTCTTGACCTGTATCATAGACAAGCTGGCATGGACCTTAAGTCGGGTTGGTGACAATTTTTTACTAGAAATCAGCGTAAAGAAACGCTGCCCCTTTCAAAGGATGAAACAATTTGATTCAAAACACATTAGAACCTTGTTTTTACTGAGCCGGGGATCGCCTAGCACCATGTCAAACAGGTCAAGAAGGTTGAGTACCTTCAACATGACACTATGCGTGTATCTGTGAATACAAAACTTTGCATTGCATGTATCGATCACGGGTACCATACGGTTGTCACGGATGACAACTACGCCATTCGATGGCTCATATTTCAAGCTAACCTGTTGGGTAAAGCCAAGGCTAACAAAAGATTCATCTCCTCAAGTGTCAGCTAGTATGTTCAAGGAAGCACCAGCTAGGTGTCCTTTGAACTACATCGTCATATTACCTCCACTCTTCCAAGTGCACAGGCTTGATGACGGCAAGCATGTTTTGTGATAAACACATTTCTATATGGTGGGTGCCTCAAATCCCATTATTCACCTACCTGAGTCCACATCTTGTGGGACATTTGAATTCGGGTAGCACCTTCCAGTCCTTGAATTTGACTACGTCAAAATCAACAAAGAAAGGTACGGTGAACGTGCTTGAACTCACCCCTTTGAGGGTGTTTGTTTCAATCACTACATCACACAACTGTCAGGTAAATCCAAGGCTAACAAAGGATTCATCTCCTCCAGTATCAGCTAGTATGTTCAAGGGAGCACCAGCTAGGTGTCCTTTGAACTACATCCTCATGTTACCTCCACTCTTCCAAGTGCACAGGCTCCATGACGGCAAGCAGATTTTGTGAAAAACACATTTCTATACGGCGAGTGCCTCAAATCCCATAATTCACCTACTTGAGTCCACATCTTGTGGGACATTTAAATGTGGCTAGCACCTTCTAGTCCTTGAATTTGACTACGTCAAAGTCGACAAAGAAAGATACCATGAATGTACTTGAACTCACCCCTTTGAGGGTGTTTGTTTCAATCACTACATCACACAACTCTTGCACAATGGTTGGTGTTTCCACCACCAAGCAATGTTGATCCCGTATCTCATCCGAATATGCAAGGTTTAATGGACAATGAAGGTCAGCAAGTGTAGAATAAGGTTCAAAAACAGGAGAGAAAACAACAGAGAAGTTTGAACTTGTCAAAAACTCAAATTGTTTAACATCCTCATCTAAGAATATGAAACCACACTCGTGATCCAGTTAGACCCGTAAGTGGTCCCCACTGACATCACTCAGGGGTGGAAAAAACCCGCACCACAGCCCTGCCCGTTTGAACGGCCATGTCCATTGCCGCTACCACGACCCTGTCCATGACGGTGCCCGCGGCCTCCTGTTGCCCCATCCCCACAAGGTGTTTCTGTTGTGGCTAACGCCGCGACCTCTTTTCCACCACCAGCAGCCTTAGGGCACTGAGTCCTAAAGTGACCAGGCTGCCTAAGGTTGTGGCAGATTCCATCGTGGAAGGTTGTGTTGCGATGCTCACGTTTCGCCTACAGCTCGACATTGTCACGACTGCGCTTGTCATTTGGGGTCTTATGCCCGTCAGTCTTCTTGACTAGAGGGTTTGCACGCTGCTTCCCCTTAGCCCCGTCCCACTGCCCGGCTGTCCCTCCAGCCCCCGCAGCATCCATGCACATTTTACGGCCTTGCTGTGTATGTGCATTTGGCTGTGCATTTGAGCAGTGCTTCGGATTCATTGAATAAACTTCACTCATGTAGTCCCGTAACGTCCTCCAAGTTATCCAAGCCTGGCCGGTTGCTATTGTGGTGATCATATCCTTCAGCTTCTCACTGGCAAGACCCTCATGCAAGTACTCAAGGAGCAGGCACTCTGGATACTTGAAGCTCTATGTCCCATGGCCCTCAGTGAAGCCTTCGGCTTCTTTCATGAGCATGGTGAAATTGCTGACGTTAGCCTCAAGCGAGCTACCCAGCTGTTTAAAGTTCTTGATCTTGTGGAAGGCACGCTGTGCCGCCTCACAATGGGTGTACTTCTTACGCATGATGGTACAAAAGGCCACACACAACATTGGCTTCCACTCAATGTGTGGTTGTTGCTCACCCAACTCCTTCAACACATACTTGAAGAGCTTGTCTTCAAGCCGTGTCGTGGCAAGGTCGCCCCACTGACTAAGTGGAGCCTTGTGGACGCATAGAAAACCTTTCATGCGATTCAGCCAATCGGTCAGCTTCATGCTCTTCAGGACGATCTCCACACTCTAGAGAAAGGACGTGTTCTTGACCGGCCCTGAGGTCGTCAAGGTAGGCAAGTCCTCGCTGCCACTAGCAATGGCATCAGCACCTTTGGCCCGCTATGATCGCCGCTTCATCTGCACTTGGGTCACTCTTTACAATGCCTTGTCAAGGTCATCACATCAACAAGTTGCCTTTTAAGTGGCCAGGCTCTGCAACTAATTATCAGGGGCCGTGATACTTTCCTTGACCTGGACCAGCAAGTTGGCAAACGCAAACTTCAGCTCTGATGTCATCATAGCGTCCGTGATAGCCTCAAAGGCCTCGTGACGTGTGTGCACCTTTGCCCACAACAAGAGTGTACGGTTTGCATACACACCTCCAAGGAGTCCCACCTTCCAGAGAAGGCTGTCGTCGGCAAAGTCGCTTTCTTGGGTGTTGGTTTATCCCATTACAGCCACATCATAGGAAGGGGGGTCTTTCCACACTCCTCTGAGTGGTGTTGCACTCCCACCATTGGTGGTGATCTTGAGCCAACCCGCCACCTCGGCAGCCAGCTCAACAAGCTTCTGGCAGTGATCACAAATTGCTTTCATGGCAACGTCGTCCGGCTCTTTTTCACGGGAACTTCATGTGTGGCTGCTTTTGGCGCCTTTGCTGCTCTAGGCAGCCTCGCTGCTATTCGCAACTTCAGGCGATCCAACAAGCATCTTACCCTTCTAGAGCAATTTACCCTCCAACAAGCATCGCCTTTGCCATTGTCGGCGTCGTGCTCTTTGTCGAGGTCCACACCCGGGTGGTCCTCCTTGAGCGCATCGTCCGTCATGTGGAGGTCGCCCACGTGTGCATTGACATGCTCGTCAAGCACTCTTCTGGCTTCCGCATGCTTCTCGGTGTCGCAGACATTGGCACCGGCTGCTTTTGGTGGTACGGTTACCTTTAGTTTGGCGACCATGCTCGTAGCGGCGGCTCCCAAGACTTGGAGTCTGTTGAGGACGTGTGGTGAGGCCATCACCACTTTGCCCTTGGTGGTCTCGGACGGTCCGACACTTGCCATTCCATGACCCATGCAACTAGCACAAAAAGACAGTTTTGAGGGTCACCCCAGAACGTTGGGGAGGTGTTGGCTCCTGAATTAACCTTGCTCTTACGAATGGTGAGGCAATTATACAATTTGTTTTTATCTTCCTAGGCTGCCACGTTTGGCACAATCACATGGTAGAAAAACACTATTTTTCTACGCCGCCATGCTCGGCACAATCACGTGGATTCTAGGCCAAACCTTAAGCCATGAATCACGGCACTAGGAAAGCTAAGGACACCTAGAAAAACAAAGCAAGTACAAGACCAAGAAGCTACAAGAGTTTGAGCACCGCTCAAAAAGGCGAGGATGAGGGGGTCCAACTCTAACAAAGATTTTGCACTCCCACATGCTCCCTCCTCACTAATACTGTCTTCTTATTTGTCTTCTTGTCCTCAGGTTGTCCTTGGCCACTTCTTGCATCTTCTTGGTGTGCCTTGCGCCCCCTTGGAGACGCCCTTCTTGTGCTCCACGGCAATGTGGCGTCCTCCAAATTTTCTCAAAGTGGCACCTTCCTCTTTTTTTTTTTCTCTCAGAAGGTGAGAGTCCACAATATTCGATAAGGGCACTACCCCAGTTTTCTTTGTTGATGAGGAGGAAAGGGAGCCTTGAGAAGAGGGGAAGAGTTGGTGGTTTGGGAGTGCACCCTCCCCATCCCATCCCAAAAAATCCACCTAGCCCGCTGGAACGTGGGAGAAGCCTTGAGGAGCTGGCAGAACAAAATAAAGCTCCTCAAGGACTTTCCAACACAACTTACGACGCTCAAAATGGTTACGTTTTAACCCTGTGCCCCTCTCCGGAGTTTCTGGTGCTGCTGTAGGTGCTTGCAACCTTTTGTATCTCTTGTAGCCGCCGGAACCGTCACACACTTTGTCGAAAGGGACATCTTGCTTTGCAAACCATTGTAATGGCTATGCCTCCAATTCATGTACTTAGGTCATCGTTGAAGGTCGCAAATTGGCGTCTAGAGCTTGCTCAAGGAGTTTACCCGTCCGTGTCACTCTTGAGACAATCGTCATCGACCCGTGCAGGGAGACTTCAACATTTCAAGTCTCCGCAAGCCCATTTTTGTTTCTACCTCGTCCCCTCATTCTGGGTCCAAAACAAGAGGGTATTACCTCAAGCTTGTGATTTTGCATGAGTTTTCTGGTTTTGAAACTTGTAGTTTGACCTAAACAAACTCGAGTTTTGTTTTTGACACGTTGGTGCAAAATCGTCGTGTGCCAGAAATAATCGGCAGTTTCGCGCCGACTTCTCTCGTACGCACCTCGCTCTTGCTCTATCCCTTGTCCTTGTTTTCTCTCGCTAGTGAGGAGGGCAAGCAAGGGCAAGGGCACAAGGCCAGGAACCTCCCCCTTGAAGCCCTCGTGGCCTCCCAGCCACGGACCGGGCCACCATCTCGGTCGGCGGCTGGTGGCTTGCCGGTGGGTGGCCGGCCGGTCATCTGACCGGCCGCCGGCCACCCACCTGGCCGGCCGCAGCCGGCCGGCAGCCAGCGCGTGGCTGGCCATGGGCCAGTCCGCGCATTAGTGAGGGGGTTGCAAACCAACCACTTGCTAATGTAAGGTAGGAGGGCCGAACTGGCCCTCCTGCTACAGTGCAACAATGTACGCATACACAATGAAGTTCCTTCGTGCCTAATTACAGCATTCACCGAGGAGGCAAGCATGAGAAACAACATGCCACAAAGGATAATCCACAAATGAAACATCCACAAATACTATATATGTGAACATATCAAGTTTTCCACACATTCATACCTCTTTTTTCAACTTCATGACAAACACATGTCAACATGAACCAAAGTTGTACAATCTTACTTGCAATACAGCACACTATGAATGTCTAAATATGCATTCATGTAATGAAATATTCCCTCAAAAATCTTCATAACTTTGTCCCTTGTATGACCTGTTGGCTCTAGTGGGTGTGGAGGCACCCTCAAGCATGCCTAGCTCTCAGTGGTTCACGCTACCAAGGTTTGGGCAGCCAATGGACACCAATGGTGAAGAGTGTGGAGCACAAGGATCACGGATAGGAGTGGGCAGAACACGTCGCATTCAGTAGATCCGAATCGAAACACGTTTTTGTTACTAAGTATAGTGAGATTACATCAGATCCTTATAGCCTGTGATCTAAGCTTTCCAACGTATCCAAGCACGCCCAAAACAGAGCAGTAGAGCCCCTGCTACGGCCGTCGAAGTAACCCTTGGTGGAGCAGCCCATCTGGCCTTGCACTCTAGGCAACGGGAGGCGCTTCGACGATGACCCGTCGAAGCGCCTTTCTTCACCCAGAAGTCAACAAGAAGTTCATCCTGGTCAGGGAGGTCCTTATGGTCACCTCATTCATGCCCCTGGTGCATTTGGAGGCCATTAGGAATGAACTCGGATCCCTGGCGGTGGAATATCCCGCCACCCATGGCGGGTACCAGATTCCACCCACCCAGCACCCGTTTTTCGGGCTAGGCTAACTTTCTGAATACTCACTCAAATCGAGCGATTCAAAGCTCGATCCTGCATGGAAAAATCCAAGAAATCCAAATCTAAAGTCAGATCAGGTATTCGACCACTCCTCAGTGGTCGAACCAGGGAGTACGATCAACGGCACTCATGGCAAGGGGCACACCATGTCAACAATCTCCCCCTTGCACCGCAGCCTTGATGCCCTGTCCTTGGAACCTGTAGCATTTTAAACTTCACAGCGCAAACCGAGCTCCATGCAGCTTGCGCCGTGCCTGTCCTTGGGCTGTGCCTTGGTCATGGCATCGGCGAGCATGCGCTTAGTGCCACAATGCACAATAGCCGCATCTCCCTTCGCCACCAAGTCCCGCGCGTAGTGATGCCGGATCTCGACGTGCTTGGTCCTCCTGTGCAGCACCGGGTTCTGGGTCAGGCTGATGGCACTCATGTTGTCAACGTTGAGCACCGTTGGCTTCCTTTGGGGTACGCCAATCTCCTTTAACAGCCGACGCAGCCACACCGCCTCCTTTGCGGCTTCCGCGGGCGCCATGTACTCCGCTTAGGTGCTGGACAGCGCCACACAGTCCTGCTTCCTGCTTGCCCATGAAACTGCTGCACCACGAAGCACAAACACGTATCCCGACGTTGATTTTCTGTCATCCACATAACCAGCCCAGTCGGCATCAAAGTAGCCGACCAACTCGACGGAGTCATCACGCGCTCCACCTCCAAACACGAGCCGCGACTGTTTTGTCGCCTTGAGATAACGGAGGATCCGCTTCACCGCTTGCCAATGCAATGGCCTGGGGTCAGCAACGTAGCGGCTCACTTGGCCCTCCGCAAAGGCCAGGTCGGGCCGCGTCGCCACCATGGCGTACATGATGCTCCCCACCGCGGACTGGTATGGAACTCCTGCCATCTCCTCCTTTTCCTCATCCGTGCTCGGGCCCATGCTCGAGCTCAGCTCACACGTGGTGGTCATAGGTGTGCCAGTGGGGTTGCACTACTCCATGTTGTAGTGGCGGAGCACCTCTTGCACATACTTTGCCTGCCCCATCTCTAGAGTGCGTGCTTTGCGGTCCCTCTTGATGGCGACGCTGAGGTAGTACTCGAGCTCGCCCATGTCGGTCATTTTGAACCGACCGCCCAGCTACTGCTTCAGGTTCACCAACTCCTCCATGTCCGATGACACGAGGATGAGGTCATCCACGTAGAGGACCACAATCTGGTGCAACCCCGGCTGCTTTCGCACGTACACGCTGCGATCCGCCTTGCAGCGCTTGAACCCAAGCTCGGCCATGAAGCCGTCCATTTTCAGGTACCACATGAGTGGCGCTTGCTTGAGCCCGTAGAGCGCCTTGCGAAGCCGGCACACCTTCCCCGGCGGCGCGTCCACCCCTTCCGGCACCTCCATGTAGACCTCCTTGTCCAGATCGCCATTGAGGAATGCGGTTTTTACATCCATTTGGTGGACTTCGTAGTCACGCGCCGCCGCCACTGAGAGGATGGAACGGATGGAGGCGAACTTTGCCACCGCTGCAAAGGTTTCGTCGTAGTGTTCTCCTTTTCGCTGGGCGTACCCCTTTGCGACCAGCTGCGCCTTGTACCGCTCCACCTCCCCCTCCTTGGTGAGCTTCTTCTTGAAGATCCACTTGGAGCCGATGATTTTTGCTCCCTCTGGCCTATCAATCTGCTGCCAAGTGCCGTTCTCTTTGTGGGAGGCGAGCTCAGATTTTATGGTTCCCTCCCACTCAACCCCATCCTTCTGCTGCAACGCCTCCTTCACGGTCTCGGACTCCTCTTGCGCAAAGAACGCTCAAGCAAACCCAGTCCAGGTGCCCTGCGCGGCATCGTATCATTTTGCCGTCCTTCTTGTGCGTCCGCTTCGCCGGGGCTGCTGTTGTTGAGGCTGCTGCTGCTGCTGCCGCTGCTGCTGCTGCTGCTGTTGCTGCTGCCCTCTCGCGGCGCTACTAGCACCGCTGGCCTGCTCCCTCTCTCTTGGGAACTGTGGAGATGCGGGCTCACTCCCCGCCTCCTCGTTCAGCTCCACTGCTGCCGGCGCTTTGGACTCATCGTCCGACTCGGCTGAATGCAAATCAGCCGCTCCCCCATTCCCCGGATGGTTGTCACCGGTTGGAGCCGCTTGGACGTCACCCTCTTTTGCGTCCTCCGGTGTCTCCCCCTCGAGGAGTGGCAGCCACTCCCCACGCTTGGAGAGACCCGCGTCCTTATCTCCAATGACTCTCTTCGTCAAACGTGACGTCGTGACTCTTCACGATCTGCTGCCTCCGCGGGTCGAAGAGCCGGTATGCCTTGCTCCCGCTCTCGTACCCGACGAAGATGCACCGGCGAGTCCGTGGGTCCAGCTTGCCCCGCCTCTTCCGTGCCTACACAACAGCATGTGCAACGCAGCCAAACGTGCGCAGGTGTGTCACAGTTGGCTTCCTCCCGCTCCACACTTCTTGTGGCGTTTTCCACACCTTAGACTCCGCATCCTTTAGCGGCTTTGTCGGCGTCAGGTTCATGATGTACGCCGCTGTCCGTGCCGCCTCGCCCCAGTACCGCTGCGCGAGGCCAGCATCGCTCAACATGGACCGGACCATGTTGAGGATGGTGCGGTTCGCCCTCTCGGTGACGCCGTTCTGCTGCGGAGAGTGTGGCGTAGTTTTCTGCCACGCAATCCCCTTTCTCTTCATCCATGCCGAGCAGCCCTCATACTCGCCGTTGTTGTCGCTCCGGAACGCCTTCACCTTCAAGCCTGTTTGCCGCTCCACTGCCGCCACAAACTCCTGCATACAAGTCAAGACATCACTCTTCCTCTTGATGATGTAGAGGTAGAGCTTGCGGCTGTGGTCATCGATGAAGGTAACGAAGTAGCGAGCGCCCCCAATGGAGCTCTCGAATGGTCCGCACACATCCGTGTGCACCATCTCCAACTTCTTCAATGCACGCGTCCCTTTGCCGTCAAACGGCTGCCGTGTCGCCTTGCCCACCACGCATGGCTTGCACACGACATTCTTGGCTGCATCCATGCCCTTGACCTTAAGGCCCTGCACCACTTCCTTCTTCGCCATGTCCCTCACAGTTGAGGAAGCGATGTGACATAGGCGACGGTGCCACAGGTCCAGATTTCCTTCATCCTTCGTCACAAGGTTGACGGCGTCAGTCCTTACCGCATCGGCAAGGACCTTGGTGCGAAGAAGGTAGAGGTCCTCCTCCCTCTTGCCACGCGCAATCACCTCACCGTCTCCCTCCTTCCGGATGATGGCCTCCTTCTTGTTGAAGAGTACCTCGAGCCCCTTGTCCGTAAGGCGGCTGACGGATAGCAGATTTGCCCAAAAGTTGGGCATGTGAAGCACGTCGTAGATGGTGCACGGAATTACTTTCCCGTTCACCACCGACTTAATGCGAACATTGCCTTCGCCCGCGGCCAACTCTGTTTTGCCGTTGGCCACTGTCATGCGCCGCTCGGTGGTGCCGTAGGTGACGAATGCCGCCCGGTTGCATTGTGTGTGGCGGCCTGATCCGGAGTCGATCACAGTGACTTTCGGATCTGTCAGGTCGGTAGACTCCCTAGCCATCATGGCTTGGGTGTCCTTCTTCTCGCCCTTCCCGGGCTGGTCCGACTTCTTGTTGGGGCAGTTGCGTGCATAGTGGCCCTATTTGCCACAGTTCTAGCACTCCCCCTTGTTGTCACCTCTCTTGGTGCCCTGGTTAGCACCCTTCCCCTTCTTGCCTCCCCCTCCACCTTGAGGGCGGACGGCATAGGCGGAACTTGATGTTGCCCCGCTCTCTCTCCCACCACGCCGCATCCATTCGTTGCAGACGTACTCAGCCACCTTCGGGTATTTCAGCTCATCGGCGGACCAGCCGCCTACGACGGTGATCATGGGACTCCAACTGTCCGGCAAGGCCAGGAGGAGGATCATGGCTTGCAGCTGAGGGTCAACCTTCCATCCGGTGGCTACGCACTCGGCAGTAAGGGACTCAATCTGCTGCAGGATCTCCATGATGTCGTCGCCTTC
The DNA here is from genome assembly GCA_023375785.1 of Penium margaritaceum. Taxonomy (NCBI): domain Eukaryota; kingdom Viridiplantae; phylum Streptophyta; class Zygnematophyceae; order Desmidiales; family Peniaceae; genus Penium; species Penium margaritaceum. The sequence goes on along the minus strand of SZWC01000880.1, from coordinate 233,710 downwards.
GTTGGCTCGGAGGGTGACAAGCCTCTTGAAGACGAAGAGCTGGTTAGCAAGGTTGGTGGACTGGTAGATGGTGCAGAGTTTCTTCCAGGCCTCTGCGGCCTCCGTGCATCCTTGAATCAGTGCGCGCTGCGGCGGAGCAAGCGCTAACACCGACAATGCAAGCGCTTTCTTGTTGTGCTTCTTGTACTTATCCACTTCCTCCGGCGTCGCGGTATCCGGAGGCACGGTCTCTTCACCGTTGACCAGCTCAAGTAGGCCCTTGTCATCGAGGTAGATCTCAAACTGCCACCTCCACAAGGGGAAGCCGTTCCCATCAAACTTGGAGACGGCGCCGATGCTCTCTTGCTCGGTCGTTGCCATGGCGCGCGGCGGTAGCGTGAAGCTTGAAGAGCTAGGGTCCGTCTAGGCACGTGGGCCCATAACCTTCTGTTGGCTCTAGTGCGTGTGGAGGCACCCTCAAAGATGCTTAGCTTTCAGTGTTTCACGCTACCAAGGTTTGGGCAGCCAATGGACACCAATGGTGAAGAGTGTGGAGCACAAGGATGACGGATAGGAGTGGGCAGAACACGTCGCATTCAGTAGGTCTGAATCGAAACACGTTTTTATTACTTAGCATAGTGAGATTACATCAGATCCTTATAGCCTGTGATCTAAGCTTTCCAACGCATCCAAGCACTCCCAAAACGGAGCAGTAGAGCCCCTGCTACGGCCGTCGAAGTAACCCTTGGTGGAGCCGCCCACCTGGCCTTGCACTCTAGGCAACGGGAGGCGCTTCGACGATGACCCGTCGAAGCGCCTTTCTTCGCCCAGAAGTCAACAAGAAGTTCATCCTGGTCAGGGAGATCCTTATGGTCACCTCATTCATGCCCCTGGTGAATTTGGAGGCCATTAGGAATGAACTCGGATCCCTGGCGGTGGAATATCCCGCCACCCATGGCGGGTACCAGATTCCACCCACTTAACACCCGTTTTTTGGGCTAGGTTAACTTTCTGAATACTCACTTCAACCGAGCGATTCAAAGCTCGATCCTGCATGGAAAAATCCAAGGAATCCAAATCTAAAGTCAGATCAGGTATTCGACCACTCCTCAGTGGTCGAACCAGGGAGTACAATCAACGGCACTCATGGCAAGGGGCACACCATGTCAACATGACCTGGTTCTACATACAAATCTCTTTTGCTAGCTGAGAAGACATTCTTTGCTTTCGTACTTGTATGTTCATTGTAAATCAATGTTGGAATTTACATAACAGAATCTTTAGGGATCTTCAGATGAGACACTCTGATGGTTCAACTCTCTGGTACTATACTGAATCTATGGTGATGACCTCTCAGCTATGATTTATCACTCACACACACACAGGCACTCTTGCCTCAGTAATGTTACTGACTGTGCAATTCAAGAGTATGAACTGAAGGCACAGTTACACGACTCGTCTCACAAGCTTTCCAACGGTACCAAGCTTGTTCAAAATGGTCACACACAGACGAAGTGAGAGGAAATACAAACCTACAGCTACTTATCTGTCTACACTAGCTGGAAGCAGAAAAGTACAAGTGTTGGCACAGTCCGGTCTCCTTGTGTCTTCACAGGATCTTCCGGACACCGCTCGATGATCTCCGATCATTGGCAGACCGAGGTTGGCGGATGCCCAGCGCCCTCGGTGCGATCCACGGACGAGGTCGTCCGGATCTGCGGTAGCTTCTTCATGACCATCGATCTGGCTCAGGCATTTGTCTCACGATGATGGACTGACCGCGCCTCTCGATTCAGCAACGGCGCCGATCAATCCAACTGCCCTC
>SZWC01000880.1:188652-231901 GCA_023375785.1 Penium margaritaceum | reverse complement strand
AGGAAATACAAACCTACAGCTACTTATCTGTCTACACTAGCTAGAAGCAGAAAAGTACAAGTGTTGGCACAGTCCGGTCTCCTTGTGTCTTCACAGGATCTTCCGGACACCGCTCGATGATCTCCGATCATTGGCAGACCGAGGTTGGCGGATGCCCAGCGCCCTCGGTGCGATCCACGGACGAGGTCGTCCGGATCTGCGGTAGCTTCTTCATGACCATCGATCTGGCTCAGGCATTTGTCTCACGATGATGGACTGACCGCGCCTCTCGATTCAGCGATGGCACCGATCAATCCAACTGCCCTCGCAGGATGCCTGACCACAGGATCCATCTTTATAATGAGGATTATCTTCCACGTTTCCTTGTTCCTTGCCACGTCAGCAGCCTCGGAGTAGAGAGGAGCTCACGCTCGCACTCTCGCCTTGTCTACCAGACCACACATCCTGTTGGTCCAAAACCTGCCAAAATACATGGCTTCTGGTAGGGTTATTCCATCAGCTCTCCGGAGCTCCAATAGGATGGGTAGAGAGAGTACGGCCGTGGATGGATGGATCAGTGGGATGCCTAAAGAGGCTTGCCCACAGCCATACCATGCCCCGCCATGTAGGATAGACAGGACGGTCGAGAGAGAGATGGGGATCACTCTCTTGGCCCTCTTGTTTTTCCTTTTTGTTGATGTTGTGCCGAGCCCAGTAGATCATTGGATCGAGATAATCTGGCTGTCCTTTTTCCAACAATCAAGTTTGTGAGAAGTGGCACCACAATCAGTTAGAATAACGAAAGAAAAAAATCAGTTGAATAAACAAAATAAGCAAGACAAGGTTCACGTGATGCGGACATGAATTACAAAGAACAAAAAGAAGAAAGGAAAAAGGAATCATGAGAGGTGAAATACGTTTCTTGTTTGAGACCTTGTATGAATGAAAGGATAAGAAGACAAAAATGTCAAGGGAAAACAGTGAGATTAGAGATATTGGTAAAACATTGAGTTTAGTCGGGGTTAAATGATTTACGTAGGTCCCACTATTTATCCATGTTGTCTTTTGATATGAATGATCATGTAACCAACATTAGATCATTGCACTAGGGGTGAACATATGATTTTCAAATTATAATGAGTGATTTAGATCTTGATTTTGTTATCTTGAAACCGTTCTATCATCGTCTTTGATTTGCATGTACATTTTCAGATTTTCTTTTCATCACCAAGAGTGTATGCATGTCTTGTCTAGCAAATGGCAAGTTATCCGAGTCTTGTCCAAAACCTGTCCCATGACCTCAGTTATCTTGAATTTGGCTGGCGCTTGTGTTGGTGGCCCTTCTTCATGGGCAAAGAAAAACTTGACAGACTAGCTAAGATATAAAGGTTGCATTTGGGTATCATGGTAGATCACACCATGATATTTCATGTTGGGCAGCTCTACCATGACGACCAATGTCAAGGTGGATAGAGGAACGGTTTAGATGGAATCAATCTCTGGCATCTACGACCTCTTTCAAGCCACGTCCCAGTAGTTCGTACAAGTTTGGCTGTTTTGGAGCCATCAGGTGGCAATTAGGACAATTCTCAAAGAAGACAAGAATGCGGACTTCACATTGGTTTATTTGCACATGTGCCAAGTGAAATGCACCTTTTTTTCAAGTGGCATCTATTTTCTTGCAATCGATCTAATCTCATTTGTTCCGGATTTTGCAATGGTGTGAAAGAGAAACAGTCCATGTCTCTTCTTTTTTTTTAGAAGAAAAGACTGATGGAAATACAAAGAATGGTTTTTATAGCCCAACAATGTTGCATACAAATGACACAGCTAGTTTGCATTTTTGTTTTGTGGCTGTTTTTTCTTTCAAGAAGAAACATGCAAAAGCAGATGGAAGGAAAACATATGCACAAAACAAGTCTTTCTTTCTCTCATATTATTTTTCACATAGTTGCTTCTTTGTGTCTCTTTGTCTCTCTCCCTCTGGCTCTTTCTCTTTCTGCATCTTCCTTTCTCCTTCTCTCAATCTACTTGTGTTCTCCACATATGACTTCAAAATTCAAGGGAAATTTTCTGTTTGAAACACTCCTTTGTCCAAGACTGTTTTTATGTGGACAAAGAGTTGTCCAAGTTGGCCATCAATGGCCGACTTTGACAACAATGGCAGCCCAGGATACCCTCATGCCCAAGGCATATGAACTCTTCCCTAAGATTGAGGAGGCTTGTCTAGAGTCACGTATTTAGCGCACAAAGGCCCTCCCCTCTCCTACCTTGCCTCCATGGTTGTCGTTGCCCCCGTAGTAGCAGTGTCTGCCGAACCCTCATTCTCAAGGAAGTAGGAGCGTAAGGGGTAAAAGGGCGCGGTCGAGCAGCAGTAGCTGACCAGGTTCTATGGTGGCGGCTCGGTCTGCCACAACTGTGGCCAGCACGGACATGGGTGGTATACGTGCCCGCTTCCAACAGACGAGGCTTGCATCATCGTCACCATGCATCACAAGCATGAGCGCCGTCTTGCCCCTATTGTTGTGTCTGTCTCCGCCCTTGATGCCTCCATCCCATCTAGCAGCTCCACTCCCTTGACAGCCGCGCCGGTTCCGCCGTCACCGGCCCTGTCGTAGGACCATCCGTACCCGTCGGCACATCCCCTTTTGTCAATGGTGTAGCTTTTCTCCCTTCCCAACTCCGGCACTGCCACGCCGAAAAAGATCTACGTCCTCCACACGTGAGCATCGGTTGGAGTAGTTCACTGCGCTCCAGCTCGGCCTGCCTCACCCTTCCCCCAGGGAAGTGCGAGTTGTGTCACCTCATGTTCCCATGCCCTGCCCTTTACTGACTCAGACAGAGCTGCAGTCGAGTCTTGCTTCCTCATCCGTCCCGTCATCTCCCATGCCCTCTTCACATGGCCCTCTCTGTGACGACATTGCATGGCTTGATGATTGACAATCTCAGTTCACACAACTGTCTAACGCGTCCGCATCTCTTGCCTGCTACCTTGTGACTATTAGCAACCTGATAACCCTAGTCTAGGATGTTTTTGCGACCTAGATCATTGACTCGGGGGCCACGCATCACATGATAGCCGCTCGCAAGGTCTTGAATGTACTTGGTCATGTTGGTGATGTCTCTGGTGTCTGGACAAGCTCTGGACAAGTGTTACCTATCCGCGGTATCAACGTCATTTGTTTCCGTGGTCCCGATAAAGATATCTTTGTGACCGATGTCCTCTTCATCCCCAGTCTTGAGCTTCGTGTTAGCTACTGAGCTAACCACCTCTGGCAGAGAAGCCGCGAAATCAAAAAGCTCACAAAGGTTTTCAGGCCTTCTTCCTTTGTTGACATGTGTCATGCACCCCAAACTTGATCAGGCATACACTTCACCTTCAAGAATACTAACGCCTTAGCATTACATCTCAAGAGGCACAAGTCGTCAATACGCAAGAGAGAATCAAGCAAGGGTTGATTGATCAACATTCAAGACAAGTCCGTTTATAGCTGTCTATCCAGTCCTAGAACTCAAAAGCACATTCCTGGGAAGTGGCCTGAACCAGCCACATTACCAATAGACTTGCACTGTGGGCTTGACACATAAGCATCCTAGTGTCAAGGTGACAGACCAACCATGTAGCATCCAAGAAACTACAGACTTTCTTTCTTGGAAGCTTCCACAGCAAACAAGATATGCATGGGGCGAGGATCGAACTCATGACCTCTCACTTGGCCAAATCAACAAAATGGCCAAGGTAACCACTCACCCACATGGTGTACTCACAGGTCACATCTCACAAGAGAGAGAGCATAGGTGAGTCACACTACAACGGATCTAGGGGTCATACCTCCACAAGGGGCAGAGCATTCCTGATCTACCATACAACACTAAACAAGGTACAGAAACATTCAACAAATCTCTCCCTTGCACCTTGCGTCAGTGACCATCATCATTCGTCATCACTTGCGTTGACCATGCCGATACCTTGCCTGCCCGCCTGGTGGAGTTCCTCGTCCAGTGGCTTTGTAAGCATGTCAGCCCTGTTGAGCTTGGTACCGACATACTCGAGCTCCACTGTCTGCTTGTAGACCAAGTCTCGAGCGTAGTGGTAGCGGATCTCGATGTGCTTTGTGCGCCTGGACAGGACGGGGTTCTTTGACATGTCAATGGCACTCATGTTGTCAATCTTGATGACCATNGTTGACCATGCCGATACCTTGCCTGCCCGCCTGGTGGAGTTCCTCGTCCAGTGGCTTTGTAAGCATGTCAGCCCTGTTGAGCTTGGTACCGACATACTCGAGCTCCACTGTCTGCTTGTAGACCAAGTCTCGAGCGTAGTGGTAGCGGATCTCGATGTGCTTTGTGCGCCTGGACAGGACGGGGTTCTTTGACATGTCAATGGCACTCATGTTGTCAATCTTGATGACCATCGTCGTTGCCTGTGGTGCCTTCATCTCAGATAGCAAGCTTTGTAGCCACTACATCTCTTTACACAACTCAGCCAAGGCGATGTACTCAGCTTCAGCTGTTGACAGAGAGACACATTCCTGTTTGCGACTTGCCCAACTGACTGCACCTCCATTCAACATACACACAAAGCCGGAGGTAGATTTTCTGTCATCGATATTCCCTCCCCAATGAGCATCAGTGTAGCACATGAGACGGAGTGATGCGGATCCAGCGATTCCTCCAAACTGGAGCCCCACGTGTCGCGTCCCTTGAAGGTAGCGCATGATGCGCTTCACGGCCTGCCAGTGACGTGGACTGGGATTGGCCACAAACCGGCTCACCTGCCCAACAGCATGGGCTATATCTGGTCGGGTGGCGACCATGGCATACATCAGACTGCCCACTACAGACTGATATGGGATGCCCGGCATGTCAGTTTTCTCCGCTTTGTTGGATGGAGACATGGAGGTGGAGAGTTTGCACTCCGAGCTCATGGGTGTGCTGGCAGGTTTGCAATCTGCCATGTCGTATCGTTTGAGGATGGAGTCAATGTGCTTTGTCTGGTTCAGGCTGATGGTACCTGCTGCTCTATTACGCTTGATGGCAATTCCAAGATAGAAGTCAAGAGGACCCATGTCCTTCATCTCGAATCTGCTACTCAGCTGCCCCTTGAGATCGTCTAGCAGCTGTGTTGAAGAGGAGCGTAGAATCAGGTCATCAACGCACAAGGCAACCAACATAGTCCCTTTGTCACCCTCATGCACATACATGCTAGAGTCATTGTCGCAGTGCATGAAGGACTCCTTGGCCATGAACGTGTCCATCTCCTGGTACCAAAGTCTTGGTGCTTGTTTTAGCCCATAGAGTGCCTTCACCAGTCTGCACACCTTGCCCTTGGGAGCATCAACCCCCTCCGGAACCTCCATCAATACCTCCTTGTCAAGTTTTCCGTAAAGGAAGGCTGTCTTGACATCCATCTGGTGGACCTCCATGTTCTCGGCAGCAGCAATGGCGAGCATTGACCGGATGGAGGCAAACGTCACAACTGGAGCAAAGGTCTCATCGTACTCTGCGCCNCATGTCCATCTCCTGGTATCAAAGTCTTGGCGCTTGTTTTAGCCCATAGAGTGCCTTCACCAGTCTGCACACCTTGCCCTTGGGAGCATCAACCCCCTCCGGAACCTCCATCAATACCTCCTTGTCAAGTTTTCCGTAAAGGAAGGCTGTCTTGACATCCATCTGGTGGACCTCCATGTTCTCGGCAGCAGCAATGGCGAGCATTGACCGGATGGAGGCAAACGTCACAATTGGAGCAAAGGTCTCATCGTACTCTGCGCTGCGCCGTTGGGAGAACCCCTTTGCTACCACCCATGCCTTGTACTTTTCTATCTTGCCATCCTGTTTCCTTTTTAACTTTAACACCCACTTGGACCCCACAACGTGAGCCCCGGCAAGTCTGTCCACCAGCACCCATGTCCCATTCTCTTCAATGGAGCTGAGTTCACTGCGAATTGCTTCGTCCCACTGTGCTTTGTCAGGCCGAGTGAGTGCCTCTGCGACAGACGTTGGCTCCTCTTGAACCAAAAATGAATAGTAGAAGCCTGTCCATTCACCCCTATCTGCATCGTAATGTTGCCGAGGTGCTTTGAGGCATGAAGTGCTCCTTGAACCTGCTGGCTGGTGCTGTTGATGTGGAGGCTGGAGGTTTGGTTCTTTGTTGATGATAGGAGAGGCATCCTCCTCATGCTCCGAAGGATCGGATACGTTGAAATCAGAGTCTGATTCCTCCAATTCATCTTCATGAGCTTCTCTCCCTGTTGTAGCACCTATCCCATGCCATTGTGCTGGTGCTTCGTCTCCCTCTTCAAGGAGAGTGAGCCACTCTCCCTGTTTTGGAGCATTCTCGAGTTCGAGATGCTCTCCCTTACTCAGAGACATTTTGTGGAAATCCACGTCTTTGCTGCGGATGACCTTCTTTGCTCCTTGGTCCCACAGTCGAGAAGCTTTGTGGGCAGTGTCATAGCCGATGAAAATGCACTTTCGTGCTCTTGCATCAAGCTTTCAGGGCCCTCACTGGCCTGGACCTTGGCAAACCCGGTGCAACTGAACACCTTGAGATGGGAGGCGTCCGGCTTCCTGCCTGACCATGCTTCTTGAGGCGTCTTCAACTTCTGTGTCTTCTTCTTCTTACCTCTCCTTCGTAGAGCTGCTGCAGGTGTGAGGTTCACAAGGTAGTTAGCCGTACGTGCTACTTCAGCCCAGAACCTAGGAGGAAGCTTGGCGTCAAAGAGCATGCACCTTGTCATGCCTAGGAGCGTCTGGTTCATCCTCTCTGCTATGCCATTGCTTTGAGGTGAGTAGGGCGTAGTTTTCTGGTATTCAATGCACTGTATCTTGAGCCACTCCCTGCAAGCTTTGTACTCTCCCCCGTTGTCCGTCCTGAATGCCTTCACCTTCTTTCCACTCTATCGCTCAACCATAGCGACAAAGGCCTGTAGATTCTCCTTCACCTCACTTTTGTTTTTTGGAAAGTATATCCAGACTTTGCGGCTGTTGTCGTCGATGCATGTGAGGAAATATCTGCTGCCTCCATTTGACGGTATGCAAAAGGGACCACATACGTCAGAGTGGACGAGATCAAGAGGTGCGAGAGCACGCGTGCCATTGCGCTTGAAGGGTTTCCTTTTCGCCTTGCCTTGAAGGCATGGCTCACACATGATCTCTACTCCTGCCACTTCATCATCTAGCTCCATCCCACGCACTAGCTCATGCTTTCCCATCAGCTCCAATGTGTGATGACCCACGTGCCCAAAGCGCCTGTGCCACAGGTTCTCAGGGGATGTGCACAGGCTAGAATGAACCGTCCCAATGGCTGCATTTGCTTGCAGTTTTGTTGCCAAATCATCTGATGCCACTGCTTTCGCTACTCCAACATGACCTTCCTCATCTGAGTCTGCATTGCTGCTCTCCTTGTCGTCACTCTCCACCAAAGATTCAGCCGTTGAAGTTGTCGTTTTGGTCTGCAAGACGTAGAGTCCATCAAAGCGAGGAACTTGTGCGACAACCTTCTTGGCAGGGTAGGAGATGTTGATATCCTTGGTAGGAACTATCACCGCTTCCTTCTTTGTAAAGACCATTGTCATGCCATGGTCGGTTATCTTACAGACGGAGAGCAGGTTGGCTGTGAAGGAGGGCAAGTAGACCACCCCCTCTAGCTTGAGGTCGGAATCTCCATCGTTGACACCCACTGTGACCAACTTGTCACCAATCCCCTCAGCTGCCTCAACCTTGCCGTTGGCAACTTTGAAGTTCTAGTTACATGGAGCAAGAGAGATGAAGTCTCTCTTTTCGTAAGTGGTGTGCTCGTTTGTGCCCGAGTCAAGGCCATAGGCTCCTGGCCTGAGTATCGCCCTCCCTTTGTTGGAGGCACACTCATCCATCAAGCTTGTTTGATCCTTCCCACCATTTCCCCCTCACCATTCATCCCCATCTCCTCCCTCTCTCTTGGGTGCATGGCACTCTTGAGCCTAGTATCAACCCTTGCCACAGTTGTGGCAGTTTCCTTGGCGCTTTGCACCCCTTCCACTGTTGCTAGTGCTATTGTTTCCCTTGTACCCAAAGGAGGAGGTATTGTGGAAGGTGTTGCTGCTCCGTGAGGAAAAGGCAACCATGTTTGCTTCACTACTGCTACGACGCATGGCTTCATTCCGCACATACTCTCAGATGGTGGTGTAGGAAACTAGATCTTCAGTCCACCCTCCAATCACCGTTATCATGGGGTCCCAACATTCCTGCAGCGTCATCAGAAAAAACATGGCCTGTATGTTGGATTTCAGGTCCCACCCCATGCCGGTGGCTTGTTGCAAGAGCGTCTCAATCTTTTGCATAAAGGCGGAGACATCCTCCCCTTCACCAAGCCTCATGCTGATGAGGTTTTGTAGAATGAAGAGATGGTTGGCAAGTGAGGAGGACTGAAATACCTTGCCGAGTTTGGCGTATGCCGCAGCTGCCACTGTGTAACCGCGGATGTGGGAAAAGACGGAGGTTTGTATGGAGGACACAAGAATGCCGAGAGCCTTCTTGTTGAGCTTGACCCATGCCACAAGATGAGCACCCTCCTCTTTTGGTGCTGGGATAGTTCCGTCAAAATATCCTGACAGATCTCTGTCATCCATGATGATCTCAAACTGCCACTTCCAGAGTGCAAACCCCTCTCCATCAAACTTGAGAATGGGCGAATGATTCCCTGGTTCCCCTGTCCCTGCCATCCCTACAACTACAACTGCTACAGCTGCTGCACCTGTTGTTGATGCCAATGAACCTGTGTTTGAGGCCGCTGTAGGTTGTTGGTGAGAAGAGGAAACTGCTTCCCCTGTTCACATTGGCCGTTGCAAGCAGATGTAGGCTGATGTAGGCTGATGTAGGCTGATGTAGGCTGATGTAGGCTGATGTGAGCTCCCAAGGTAGAGAGGTGCACATGTGTTGCATTCCCCTCCTGCTCGTGTTGCCCTGCAAACAGAGAAGTTGGGTAAGAGCGAAGGCGCCCTCACTGCTTGTGACCTTAGCGGTTGCGTGCGTGAAACTTTCCTAACCAGAGGAGTGGGCCCATAACCCTTTGTTTGCTACTAAGCTAACCACCTCTGGCAAAGAAGCCGCCAAACCAAAAAGCTCACAAAGGTTTTTAGGCCTTCTTCCTTTGTTGACATGTGTCATGCATCCCAAACTTAATCAGGCATACACTTCACCTTCAAGAGTACCAACGCCTTAGCATTACATCTCAAGAAGAGCTCAAGTCATCAATACGCAAGAGAGGATCAAGCAAGGGTTGATTGATCAGCATGCAAGACAAGTCCTTTTCTAGGTGTCTATCTAGTCCTAGAACTCAAAAGAAAATTCGTGGGAAGTGGCCTGAACCAGCCACGTCACCAATAGACTTGCATTGTGGGCTTGACACATAAGCATCCTAGTGTCAAGGTGACAGACCAACCATGTAGCATCTAAGAAGCTACTGACTTTCTTTCTTGGAAGCTTCCACAGCAAACAAGACATGCATGGGTCAGGATCAAACTCATGACCTCTCACTTGGCCAAATCAACAAAATGGCCAATGTAACCACTCACCCACATGGTGTACTCACAGGTCATATCTCACAAGAGACAGAGAATAGGTGAGTCACACTACAAAAGATCTAGGGGTCATACCTCCACAAGGGGCAGAGCATTCCTGATCTGTCATACAACACTCAACAAGGGGAAAAAACATTCAACACTTAGCCTGCTGTCCGTCACTGCCCTTGACTACATGAGCATGGACATAATCCACTTGTGTGGCATTGGCACGATTTCGTTGCATCTGTCCGGTCGTGTTGTCCTACACGCCACCACCCATGGCAACCAGTGGCACGTCTCCCATCTACCCTCCCTTCCTTCTGTCCCCTTCCCGTTGGCTGACATTGGCCATGTGTTTCTCACCAGCATGCTCTCTTTGTAGTACACACACCTGCACCGGTGCCTCTGCAACGTCCAGTCTGTTGTCGACAACAGTATGCTCCGCACCTAGCCGACCAAGGGCCTTGACCCAACCTCTTTTCCCTGATCGTCTCCCACTGAGTGCATTCATTACGCATAGGGGAAGATGTATTGGTCCACGTACCCTTTGTCCTCCTCCCGTGCATCCGCCCCTATGGACTTGGTCCACTCCGATGTCATGGGTCCCTTTCCCATGGAGTCCATTCGGGATCACAGATGTTATGTCCTCATCCTCACCGATGACTACTCTCGCTACCGTTGGTTCTTCTGCCTTTGGCAGGAGAGCAATGTCGCTCCCACCATTCGTGACTTACTCGTCCGTGCGGAGCGAGAGTGTGGTTGCCCTCTTTGCCACTTCTACTCGGATTGCGGTGGCGAGTTCATGGGGGAGACCACAACCTTCCTCGCCTTTTGTGGCATCCATCATGAGACGTTGGCACCTTGCATGCCAGCCCAAAACGGCGTCTCCAAGCAGTGAAACCGCACCATAGCCGATGGCATGCGCACCATGCGGGTTGAGTCCGGTCCCTCCGATGGCTTCTAATACAAGGCTATAATCTACATGACTTGGGTTTGGAACCAGATTCCACACGGATCCCTTCCCCGCCAGTCCACGTCGGACAAGCACTGGTGTAGTGAGCGAGCTGACCTCCACCCGGCTCGAGTGTGGGGCTGCGTGACCATGGTGTGGTTGCCCGTCCCACAGGATGGCGGCAAGCTCGCGCCCCGCGGGCGTCCCTCCAACTTCGTTGGTGTCTCACGTCAATCCAAAGCCTGGTGCTTCTGGGATGTCTCTTGGCACTACATCATCAAGTTACTCAATGCTCTCTTCTTCAAGGACCTATTTCCTTGTATCCTCATTCCCTCTGGCTCATCGGTGTCCCTCTTGATGCATGGGTTAGTGGTGAGTCTGTCCTCCGTCCTCCCGCTTTCTCGCGACATACCGCCTACGCCCGTTGGCTCGTCCGGGCTGGAAACCATGCCTGCAACTGCAGGCACCTCTAGGCCGGCATCCCCATTCATGTCCGCTGGTCCCTTCAAACCTGCACCTCCGTACGCATCCACAGGTCCCTTCGGGCCTGTGGATGCGTACCTGGCCCGTGTCCGCTAGTCCCTCCGGGCAAGCAGCCCCGCTTGCGTCCGCTGCTCCCTGCGGGCCGGCAGCCCCATCCGTGTCCGGTGGTCCCTCGGGTCCAACAGCTCCATTAGCGTACTCTGGTCCCTCCGGGCCAGTAGCCCAGTCCACATCTGCTGGTCCGTCCGAGCCGGTAGCCCTGTCAGCATCCGCTGGTCCCCCCTGGGCAACAGCCCAATCCGCTATCGCTGGTCCCTCTGGGCCGGTTGCCTCATATGTGGCCGCTAGTCCCTCCGCACCAGCAGCCTCGACGGTGTCCTCTGGTCCCTCTAGGCCTACAGCCTTGTCCGCTTCCACTAGCCCCTTTAACTTGCTCCCAAATGCCCCATCTATTACATCTTCTACCCTACCACGCTACACACGTGGCCCCGGTGATAGCCTCTGACCAAGGTCGGCACGGAGCGCGCAGACCACCGCACCACACCCTTTGGCGCCTCGCCCCCCTGTCGTCCAACGTATCTCATTGCCTCCCGACAAATCAACTCCAACGGTCATCAAAGGGGACCTTAGCACAAAGGCCTTCGGCCTAACCACATTGGCTATCACTGTACACCTCCACTCAACCTCCACACTGGGCTAGTCCATGCTCCATTAGGAGCACCGACAGGCCGTCACGGCCACACTCACGCGTATCCTACCTAGGGCTCAAGACACTCATGCCCTCATAGTCCGCTCCACGGGATGCACAAAGGAACCAGCCATCCTGCGCGAGGCTTGTGCTCCCCCTGAGGTTGCGCACTAGGATGCTACGTGTGTCGATGAGCTCGCCACTCTCCAGCAGCATCACATCTACGACCCCGACGACCTCCCTCTCTGCTGGAAGGCCATGGGTACCAAGTGAGTCATCTGGCGCAAGTGGAGGCCCGACGAGTCCTTGGACACATACAAAGCTTGCCTCATATAGCTAAGGGGTTTGTTGAGGTCCCTAGGGTTGACTACGACCAGATCTTCAACCCGGTTGGCCGGTTCTCCACTCGTTGAGCGCTCTTTGCCATGGTTGTCCTACACGAGTGGGAGCTGTATCAGATGGACGTGAGCAATGATTTTCTCCATGGCTCACTAGAGGGCAAGAAGGTTGACATGGTGCAACCCCAAGGGTTCAACAACGGTACTTGCAAGGTTTGGTGGCTCTGGATGGCCCTTGATGGCTTGAAGCAATCGCCTCGCTGCTGGAACCAGGAGATCAATTGCACAAATCTCAGTGGCGGCCTCTGTCGTAGCACTACAGACCCCGCACTGCTCATGAGCCAGTGAGGCCTGACCTTCGCTATTGTCCTGTTCTATGGCGACGACCTCCTAATGGCATTGCTGGATGCAGCCGCCAGTCAGCGCGTTAATGACCTAACAAACACTGCCTAATAGATGAAGTACCTTGGGGCTTCCCGAGTCCTCCTAGGAATGGATCTCAAGCATGATTGTTCCCAGGGTATCCTACATGTCCAACAGGCTGCCTGCATTCAGGCCCTGTCCACTCGCTTTGCCAAGGACCTGCCCCTCGTGCCAATCGTATCCTCACCCATGTCACCCAATGGTTAGGTGAAGCTCAAAAACCCTGACCCAGCCCTTGTGGGGGAGTCTATTGACATGACCATGTATGTGCAACTCATTAGGTCACAAACGCTCCTGATGACGATGACGCGCCCAGACATTGCGTTCACCGTCAACCTCCTGGCTCATGTCTCTTAGGAGTCGCGTCACCTCCACCTTGAGGTTGCAATCGGAGTACTACGTTACTTTGCTTCAACTCCACGGTGAGGCCTCGTGTTCCGTTGACAGTTGTCTGTTGTTGTGGTGGGCTACATTGAGAGTTCCTGGGCCGGCAGTTCGGACGGTAAGAGCGGCACTGGTTGGATCTTTCTTGTTGGCAGCACGGCTGTATCCTGGCTTAGTGGAAAGTAAGGGTGCATTGCACATAACACTACTGAGGCTCAGTACATGGCCATAGGCCCTTACACGTGTGAGATCTTGTGATTGTGTCGTCTGTTGTCCAAGTTGCGTCAGTTTGTCACGTCCATCACTTTGCACTGTGACAACGAGAGTGACATGGCCATCGTTGAGAATGACGGTGTGCATCACACATGCATGAAGCACACCAATGTTGATTATTAATCTGTGCATTTGTTGTTGCATGACGACAGTGTCAGCATTGTGTGAGTTTCAACAGCACGGCACTTGGCTGACTTCTTGACCAAGGTGTTGAAGCGCGCCTCGTTCAAGAAGGTTTGGAGCATGGTCGGTATTCAATTGTGAGTTTTCCTCTCTGCCAATACCTGCATATCTGCCTGTGTGTTCTAGGGGAGTCTTCATGGCTGGTGGATGTGCCGCTGCCGGCCCATGTGCACTACACTTGTGAGTCACTTGAGAGTGTTGGTTTTTACACACCTCTCATTGTGCTCTGTTTTTTCCTCCCTACTTGTGCACATCGGCATGCAGATGAAAACGACAAGACGGGACGTTGCTGGAGCATCATCCGGTGGAGCCGATGCACCTCTGAGGTCTGCACTCGTCTTGCTGGAGCCTCTTCCCTCAGGCGCGTGACGTTCCCAACTCCATCGGCGGACCTCCACACGCATTCATGCATGTGGAGGTCCGCCGATGGAGTACTCATGCCACTGGCGGTCACTGCCTCCGTAGATGATTCCCGCACGCATCCTGTGCTAGATCGTATCACACTACTTCACTCATAGCGTCACGTCTTGTATTGGGTCCGAGTTTCAGATTTTTTGAACACTACTGTGGTTGGGGTGATTTTGTCCTATACGCTACCTGAGTTTGGGAAGTCATAATTCCTTGTTTTTCTTGATGATTTTAAATGCACAACTGCGTTATCATCGTGGTTGTTTTTGTATGGTCCAATGCTCAAGAAAAACGGATGTGGCTCGGGTTTTGGGCTATCGGCTGCCTGGCTGGGCTCAGCGAGAGAAAGCAACATGCCAGAAAATAGAGAATTTCCTAATTGGTTGATAACTTAAGTAACAAGCTCTACACAACTGAGCTAGTCCTAGTTCAGTGAGGGGTCTCTCAATTCCATTCATTCTCAGTTGCTACCTCATTCATTCTCAGTTCTGTCTACCTTTCTAGCGCTAACTACTCTACGTTCAGTTCTCCTCCTACAAACCTCTGAGTAGTAGTTGGGGACAGAAGTGGAAAGTAATGAGCGTTGGGACAGGCCTACTCCAACGACACTACAACCCCAACAAGCCACTCTTGGGTAGTTTCAAGCTCCCTCTTTACCGGTACAAGTGGACAAGGATACAGACTATGTCATTGAGGACATCCTTGGCCAACATCGACGTGGCAAAAGAAGAGAATATGTTGTCAAGTGGCACGGTTACAAGGCAACACACAATAGGTGGGAACCTTATGACAACCTCCAAGATGTCAATCATCTGATCGACGGATGGTACCGCCGTCACCAGGCCACATCCATCAGTGCGTTGGGACGTACCAGCTAAAAGGGGGGGAAGTGTTATGTACCAGATGGACATGAGTCCCTAATCTGTTGGAGTGATCACTTATATCATTACAAGATTAATCCACCACTTGTCAAGATCATGATTCTCACTTAGCCGACCGAGGGCAATTTGGCCAACTACCCTCATCCTCCAACAAATCTTCTCGCACTTCGTGTCAACTTCGACCACCTTGGAAAATCGAAAAAAGAAATGTCACGACCTTTTGGGCGACTTCTTGATGCATCGAGATACATCAAGATTCATCAACATGCATCTTGCATCTTCACTGTTGATCTTCAAAGCCTTTCAATTCCTTGGCGGAGCTTCTCAACTTGACCACTCACGACGCAACTCCACACGCGTCGCTCGACGCTCAACCTGATGACCCCCATTCTGGCTCATTTGTAACTCGACACTTGTATGTATGTGTTTGATTATCTTTACGCCTATCATTGAAGTACACATAACGCTAATTGTACATTGCTCAAGTGTCCCAAACTCTCAAACGTGGTTTGCCTTGCAATTCCTTTCTGTTGACCATGCACGCCTCGTTCGAAAAAACACTATGTAGTTTTAAAAGACATGGGTCAACTGCTTCGTTAGCTACGTGTTTTTTCTTGTGGACTCAGGTGACTCAAATCACAACTTGTTTGTCCTAGTTTTCCGGTCACCAGACGTATTTGCAATCAATGGTCTCGATCTCCAAGCGCTAGTAAATCCCTTTGTCACCGACAATGTAAAAATCTCCAGCTTATCTTCGACAAAATGCAAGAGATCATTCTTGTTTAGAAAATGTTTCCAGGTTATACCTAATGTTATGCCGATGGGCACACACGAGTCCCAAAACCCACGAGCGACCTATTTTTTGGTTCATCGCTCCTAGCCCACTTCGCGACTTAGTCCCGACTACTTTTTCCGCGCTCGAGGAGAAATCTACCGGATACCCCGGAACACCCGCGCGTTGATGGCCATTTTGTGGTCACTTCCCGAACTTGTCGAAACATATTCTCGACCATCCCCGACGATTCAAGGCTATGGGCAAGGCTCTTTTGAGCAACTCCAAAAAACCTCGCGAACCACATATTCAATCTCGTAGCCATCCGTCGAACCAACGAGGGACTTCTCGAGTCCACAAATCAGAACATGGCATCGCGTCACGCTAACCGCCAAAAACCCAAACGGCTCGACCGAGCCTCATTCTCTCGCTCTCTTCATTTGTGTATACACTGTCAAGTTTTGACACTTTCAACAACAAAGTATGCTTTTTGCTTCTCAAAAATGCCCAACTGACCCAAATCTTGTGAAAAGTAACAAACTCCATTTCCAACTGTGAACCACTTCACTTCTGCAAGCGTAACACTTGGTATTAGAGTGCATTGACCCGGGCGAAGAACAAGATTAATCATCACATCGACTCGAGACCCACACGTATCTTCTAGCACATCTCCACCGACAAGGATTTCACAGACCTTGTGACGAAGTCGACGCACGGAGTAAGCGCACCTGGCAACAAGCAGCGGTAATCGGTGAAGACACCAGCGATGTTGGAAGGCACCCATGCGAAGGACCTTCAGCCTCATTGTGGGAGATGAGCGGATGATGGCTGGGACTTCAACTGGCGCAACCAATCTAGAGTCAAGCTCGCCTGACATGTCAATCATGCCTGCACCACTGACCAACACAACTCCATTAACGACACTAGACAAGATCGCGGAGCTGACTGGCCGACTGGCGTAGATGGAAGCATTTCAACGAATGCTCGTTGAACAACTACAGCAGGACGCCGCCAAAATCTGTGACTCAAAAGCGTGAGAAGTGGTACTCGCTGATTGACTACTCATCGGCGGGGCCTCAATTCATCCAGGGCTTCCTGAGCCATTCAATCAGGCAAATCACAAGGGACCGACGGTCAGGATATTCTTGACGAGTTTGGAGGTATGCTTTACTGCTGCTGGGGTTCACTCCGATGAACAGAAGATGAACCTTGCAGCCTCACTTTTGAGGGGCATGGCTTTAAGTTGGTGGGCCGATCTCATGGCCATCCAACGACGGCAGGCAGCCGCAGGCGCTGATCCAACGGCTACCGCATTGTCGGCATCAGGCATACTAGCTCTCAAGCAAGTTCACCTGACCTGGACATTATCAATTACTCCCCCATCCAACTTGCGGGAGTTCACCCAGGCACTCGTTGCTTGCTTCCACAAGCTGGACGAGAAAACGGAGGTTTGCTACCGACAATAGCGACTAAAGCAGTTGTCTAGCGTGGTAGAATAAATGCAATGTTTTCGTGAGATTGTCACCAGCAGCAACCTTGTGGAGGATGGATTATGTTTTCACTATAACAATGGCCTCATGCGGGATATTCGCAGAGTACTCGCAATCTACGACATCACCAACAATTTGCCGCAGATCATCGTAGCCGCTGAACGCATCGACTCCGCTGATTTCAACTCAAAGTTCAACGAATCCTATAGCTGGCGCCCGAGGCATCAATCGCAGCAGAACAACGGGCATTGGTCGCAGAATTTGGAAAGCTTGACTCCGATGGAAGTCGACGTTGTTGAGCAAAGAGGAGATCAACGGACCTGTTACAGCTGCAAAACGATTCCACACATCGCAAGGAGCTACCCCAGACAAAACCAGAGGGGGGGGGGATATAGTAGAGAAAGAAAAAAGGAGGAGAGGATTTTGAAAACGGCAGAGGGCAGGAGTAGGCTGTGAAACTCCTGCCCCCGCCAAAAAACCTGTGCCAAACGATTGCCCACCCAAACGGCTACGATTGCCAAATACGGTGGTTCCTGAGATCCAAAAACTTGACGAGGGATACGAGGACGACCAGCCCGCGATACAGCTGAAGGTGCAACCGAGGGGTTGCAAAAGTTGCAAAACTTTGCCGGCGTTACTTGATGGAGGTGCATCTCACAGTTTTGTATCTGATTGACCGGTGAAAAATCTGGGTTTGAAGTACGAGCCTGGAGCTTTTGAAGGAAAAACCGTCAACGGACAAATTTGCATCCGCTGATGCAAGCAGCCATTGCGATTGCAAATCGGGGATCTGCAGGACATAAAGGTCTAGAGATCCTGCCCAATTAATTACTACAAGGTGATTCTCGGGCGAGATTTCATGTACGAGAAAACCCTCAAGTCAACTGGAGCAATAGTGTTGTTTCCATCAAACGGGACGAGCAACAGATCTTCCTGCCACTCGCGCAACAGCCAAAATCCAGCCAACGAGCCAAAAATGAAAAAAGGGCAGCCAAATGTGGCACAACCGTGGTAGTAGTAACCGCAGGGGTACGATGGCCACCAGGTACGCCAATCTCGCTCAACGTGGCAAAAAGATACCTGAGGAGAGGAGCCTCGACGTGGTTGGTCCAAGTCCATTTGAGTAGCACGAGCAACGAATGAGTTGCTACAGCTGACGCATCAGCCTTGTCAGCTTCATCAGCATCGAAGTTCGCAAACGTACCAGAGGAGTTCGCTCGGCTTCTGAAGAAACTTGAAGGGGTATCTCCGGATGAACTACTGAGCAAACTACCTCCCAAATGCAACATCGACCATTAAATTGAGCTCAAACCCTTCAGCAGACCAATCGTCAAGGGGACCTACCAGATGAGTGATAACAAAATCACAGAGCTCAAGCGATAGCTGGATGACATGCTGACTCAAGGGTTCATCCCACAGTCTGTCTCTCCGTACGCCAAACCAGTAATACTTGTGAAAAAGGAAACTGGCAAAATGCGGATGTGCGTGGATTACCAGGCGTTGAACAACATCACGATGAAAAGCCGCTACTCTCTACCTACGGCAGACGAGCTTTTCAACCAACTACGTGGAGCAAGAATTTTCAACAAAATCGACCTACGGACCGGCTACCACCAGATTCACATCGCCGACGAGGATGTTGCAAAAACTGCCTTTCCAACATGTTACAATCACTTTGGGTTCACCGTTATGCCATTTGGACTCACAAACGCCCCCGTAGCATTCATGGCAGCAATGAACGCCATTTTTCGTCCGCACCACGACGATTTTGTTGTGGTGTACCTTGACGACATCCTCGTATACAGCCGGACCACGGAGGATCATCGGCGACATCTCGAGCATGTGCTTGAGATTCTCTAGTGGGAGAAGTTCTAAGGGAAGCTCTCAAAATGTGACTTCGGTCAACGATCAATCGAGTTTCATGGTCACATCATCGGTGGTGGACAGATATCCATGGATCCAAAATAGATATCCGCGGTGGCGAGATGGCCAACCCTGACAAAAGTACACAACTTACAAGTTTTCCTTGGATTTTGCAATTATTATCAAAGGTTTGTGAAGGATTATGCTCGATTGTCAACGCTTCTTCCGACCTTACCCGCAAAAATCGCTAGTAGAGATGGGGAGACAACGAATAAGAAGCATTTACGTTTTAACGTAAAGCTCTGACCTCGACACCAACCCTTCGATTGGCAGATCCAACGGCCGACTACATCATGGCACAGACACCTCAGATCAAGCAATCGGAGCCGTCCTCCTGCAAGAGAATTGTGGGGGAGAACAGTCCATCACGAACATGTCGTGGAAGCTTCACAGAGCGGAGCTCAACTACGCCATCCACGAGAAGGAAATACTTGCGGTTATTCACGCATTCAAAACCTGGCATTGTTTTTTAGAGTGCCGCAAATGTGTGGTTCGAATGGATCACCACGCCCTCAAGAACCTGAAAACACAGCCAAACCTCAGCCAAAGACAAAATCGATGGATGGAGTTCCTCGAGTCCAACTTCGACTACAAAATCGAGTATCGGCTCGGGAAGACAAATCCAGCGGACGCGCTCAGCCGTCGGTTCGATCTCATGGAGGTCAAAACACAAATTCAAGCAGATCCGTATGTGGTAAAGTTATTCGCACCTGGCTACGAGGACCACGGATCCTACAACACAGTGAAGTTCCACTTTGCAGGATCCCATTGGCGCAGAAAATAGAAAAATCAAGTCGACGTCCCTGAAGTTGAGGAACTGCGACGCATGCTTCTCAAGGAATGCCATGACACCGGCCAAGGAGGTCACTTCGGAGCCGACAAGACTTTGGAAAAACTTGCTAAGCACTATTGGTGGGACAAGATGGAGGTTGACATCGCAAAATTCTGTAAAAGTTGCGACTTATGCCAGAGGCACAAGAGTCAACCCACCAAAGCCCTTGGTTTGTTGCAACCACTACCAATACCAGAAAAACCGTGGACCGACATCTCCATGGATTTTGTTACAGGTTTACCCGTCACACTGGAAGGGTTCGACACCATATCTGTTGTTGTTGATAGGTTCTCGAAGATGGCGCACTTCATCCTGACCACTACGGATGTAACTGCCGGAGGGGTAGCGTGGCGGTTCCTTGACCAAATCGTCTGACTACATGTGGCCCCACGATCAATTACCAATGATCAAGATGCGCGGTTCACCAGCCAGTTTTGGCGAGATTTGATGCAGCAATATGGGAGTAGACTTCAACTTTCCACTGCGTTCCATCCGCAAACCGATGGACAAACCAAACGCACCAACCAAATGCTTGAACAACTCCTCCCAACCCTTGGCGAACCTCACGGCTCCGACTCGGCAGTCAAGTTGCCAATCGGCGAGTTTACATACAATTCAGCAGCATCTGTCGCAATGGGGAAAACACCATTTAAGGTGGTTTGCAGAGCAAAGCCAGCCACCCCGATCGATCTAAAGACCGAAAGCAACATCCCCGCCGTCGACACTCATCGAAGAGATATTTCCACAATCAGGGAAGAAACTCGTCAACTCCTCGCAAAATTGTAAGCAGCTATGAAGGGCCAAGCCAACAAACATCGACAAATCAAGGAGTTCAAAACAGGTGACAAAGTCGTACTCAACTCCGTAGTGGTCAAACTCAGCGGATCGAGCAACCCAAAGATCAAACCCTGGTGGTTGGGTCCATTCGACATTTTGGAGATGCGCATTCCAGCCGTTGCAAAACTCTGACTACCCGACAACATGCAGATTCACCCGGTCTTCCACATCAGCACACTTTGGCAATGTATCAATCTGGTGAAAGATTTTCCTGGACGCGTGGCACCTGCCCCGCCACCCATGATCGCGGACGGTGACAAAAAGTACGAGGTTGAGGAAATCCTCGATCACCGCCGGCAAGGAGGCTAAGGTCAATATCTAGTCAAATGGAAGAACTATGACGCTTGGATGCCATACAACCAACTATCAGACGTCGATCCTCTAATCGACGGCTACCGCGCCCGACTCCGGCCACGTGATGGTAACGCGCCTGGACGTCACGGCTAGAAGGGGGGGAAGTATTATGCCGATGGGCACACATGAGTCCCTAAACCCACGAGCGACCTATTTTTTGCTTCATCGCTCCTGGCCCACTTTGCGACTTAGTGACGACTACTTTTTCCGCGCTCGAGGAGAATTCTCCAAGATACCGTGGAACACTCGCGCGTTGACAACCATTTTCCGGTCACTTCCCGAACTCGTGGAAACACATTCTCCACCGTCCTTGATGATTCAAGGCTATGGGCAAGGTTCTTTTGAGCAACTCCGACAAACCTCACCAACCACAAATTAAATCTTGAAGCCCCCCATTGAATCAACGAGGGACTTCTCGAGTCCACAAATCAGAACACGGCATCGCGTCACCAAACCAAACCGCCGAAATCCCAAACGACTCAACCGAACCTCATTCTCTCACTCTTGCCATTTTCACATACACTGTTGAGTTTTGACACTTTCAACAACGAAGTATACTTTTCTATTTTCAAAAATACCAAATTTACCCCAATCTTGTGAAAAGTAACAAACTCTGTTTCCAACTGTGAACCACTTGACTTCTGCAAGCATCATACCTAAGTCCATATTATAGTAGGGAAACATATTATAGACAAAACTTAGCCCGGTCTAGGTCTATTTTAATACAAATCTTTACTTCATAAAAAATTGGCCCATTAACTCCATTATTCATAACAAGGAAAATGAAAAATAGACCATCTTTGTAGCGGGAGGGCCGAACCGGCGCTCCCTCCTCGCTGAAGCAAGGGGTGGTTGCGCACCACCCCTCACCTTTGCGAGGGCTGGCCGGCAGCCAGCACTTTGCTGGCCGCCGGCCAGCTTGCTGCCGGCCGGCTGGAAGGCTGGTGGCCGGCCAAGCGACCGGCCGCCCACAAGCCGGCCAGCCGCCAGCCGCCGACCGTAGCCTCAGCCCGATCGGTGGCTGAGGGGCCACGAGGGCCTCGAGGGCGAGGCCTCGTGGCCTCGTGCCCTCGCCCCGCCCCCCCTTGCCCTCCTTACAAACAAGCAAGCAAGGACGAGGGATAGGGGGAGCGAGGGTGAGGACGAGGATGAGAGAATCGCACGAGAGAAGTTGGCGCGAAATCGCCTTTCTTGCCTCGCACGTGACGATTTCGTGCCGACGCGTCGAAAACAAAACTCAAGTTGGTTTAGGACGAATGATGGGTTTCGAAACCGGAAAACTCGAGTGAATGCACGAGTTTGAGGGAAAAACCCCCGGTTTGGGTCCCAAAACCGGGGATAAGATTAAAAACGGAAATGGGCCTCCGGAGACTCGAAAAATTTGAGTCTCCCTGCTCTGGGCCGTTGATGACGATTGCCCCTCAGTGCTGCGAAAGGGGTAAACCCGTGACGCGGACTGAGAACGCCATTCTACAAACTCCGACGACGACTTCAGAGCAAGAGCTGGAGACTCGACATGTTACAGTGGTTCTCAGAGCCAGACGACCCCCGCGACCAAGGGTTCGACGGAAATGGCGGCTACGCCATATACAAAACGCCGCCGGCAGCTACAAGCAGCAACAGAAATGCCAAAGGGGAATACGGTGTCTACCCTAATCCATTTCAAGCACCAAAAATTGCATTTGAATGCTCTTGAAGAGCTCGACTTCAGCCTCCCAACTTCTTTGAGCTTCTTCTTCACCCCAGGGAACTAGGTGGATTTTTCTTGGACGGGATGGGGAGTGCCCACCCCCAAAACCACCAATGTGCCCCCATTTCCAAGGTTCCCTCCCCCCTTCTTAAAAAAAAATGGGACAGCATTCCTTCCCAAGGCCATGGGTTCTTCCCGCCTGGGAACACCTTAGCAAGAGGGAGGACAAAACCTTGAGGACTTTTGGCGGCTTCCCCAATGCCGCCGGCTTAAAGAGGACGCTGTCAAGGGGCGCGAGACGTGCAAAGAAGACTCAAAGAGAGGCCAAGGAAGACAAGAAGACTGGAGGAAGACAAAGCAATTAGGAGAGGGAGTTAAAGAGTTGCTAGGACTTGTAATTCCCTTCTTATTTTTTTATCTAGCTTTGTGAGCGGTACTCACACTTCTTGTCATTCCCTTGTATTGTTATTTTCTGTTTTCCTTCATCCTAGTTGCTACCAAGTGCCATGAGTCACGGCTTAGGAGGACTGATTTCAAAACCCACAACCTTGTGCCAACGTGCCAGCCTAGGAAAACAGAAATTCTGAATCAAAATTGCCTCACCAATTGTGAGAGCAAGATTTTAGGATGCGATTCCTCCTAAAATTGTGTTGTAGGGTGATCTTCACAATGGTCTTTATGTGCAAATTGCACGGGCGATGAGATGGCAAGTGCCGTATTGTCCAAAACCAACAAGGGCAAGGTGGTGACAGCCTCACCACGAGCTCTCGACAAACTCCAAATTTTGGGAGCCACCGTCGCGAGCACGGTTGCCAACCCAAAGGTAACCGTACGGCCAAAGGCAACCATACTGCCTAAGGGAACCGTACCACCTAAGGCAACCGACGCCAACCTCGGAGACACCGAGAAGCATGCGGAGGCTGAAAAAGTGCTCGACGAGCACGTCAACGCGCACATGGGCGACCCCCACGCGGTGGACGACGCGATGGAGGATGATCTCCCGGAGGCGGACCCCAACGAAGAGCATGACGCCGACAATGGCGAAGGCGACAAGGATCGCGATCGTCGCCATCGTTGTGCGGCAAACTCCACCTGGTTTCTGAAGAAGGGCAGGGTGACCGTCGCATCACCTAAAGCTGCCGACGGCAGGGAGACTGCCGAGAGCAGCAAGGACGCTAAAAGCAACCACACAAGAAGTTCCCGCAAGAACGAGCCAAACGGTGTTGCCGCGAAGGCAATTCGCAATGACCGTCGTAGGCTCGCGGAGTTTGCTGCTGAGGCGGCAGGCCGACTCAAGATCACCACCAATGATGGAGGTATAGCATCACTTAGAGGGATGGGGGCAGACCCCTCTTCCTACGATGTGGCCACAATGGGGCAGGGCAACGTCCACTCGATCATCGTCGCTGACAACAGTCTCCTCCAAAAGGTGGGAATCCTTGGAGGCGTGTACGCAAACCGTACCCTGTTGTAGTGGGTAAGGATGCACGGACAACGCGAGGCCCTGGAAGCTATTGCTGTTGCTCTGACGACATCAGAGCTCAAGTTCGCGTTTGCCAACCTACTGGTCCACGTCAAGCAGAGCATCACGGACCTCGACCGTGATCGCCAGCTGTAGCGTGTGACCACTCATGAGGCAAGCCGCCGATGCAACGACCTCGATAAGGCGTTGCAGAGCATGACCCAGGTGCAGATGTAAGAGCAAGCACAGCATACCGCAGTTGCGGATGCCAATACCGATGGCGATGACAACTTGCCCACCTCGACGACTTTGGGGCCCGTCCTTCCTCTATAGTGTGGAGATCCTCCGGAAGGGCGTGAAGCTGACCAACTGGCTGAATCGCATGGAGCACGTTCTACGTGTCTACAAGGCTCCACTCAGCCAGTCGGGCGACCTTGCCACGACGTGGCTTGAAGACAAACTCTTCAAGTATGTGGTCGGGGAGTGGAGTGCACAGCAACTACACCTCGAGTGGCAACCCAAGCCGTGGGAGGCCTTCTGCGCGATCATGCATAAGAATTGCACCCAACGTGAGGAGGCACAGCGTGCCTTCCACAAAATCAAGGACTTCAGGTAGCTGGGCAACTCGTTTGAATTCTACTTGAGCGAGTTCACCGCACTCGTGGAGGAAGCCGAAAGCTTGCATGACGGAACTCAGGACTTCAAGTACCCAGAGTGCATGCTGTTGGAGTACTTGTAAGATGGTCTCACCAGCAAGAAGCTAAAGGAAAAGATCATCACAATAGCCACTGGCCAAGCGTGGACAAGCTAGAGGACGTTGCGCGACTACATGAGCGTAGTGTATTCTGCAAACCCGAAGCACTACCCTGATGCACAGCCAAACACGCGTGCACAGGAAGGCCGCGACATGCGCATGGATGCTGCAGGGGCTAGTGGGTCAGCTGGACAACGAGGTAGGGCCAAGGGCAAGCAGCCTGCAAACCCTCCATCCAAGAATGCTAGTGGACTCAAGGGCCCCAACAACAAGCGCAACCGCGAGAATGACAAGCTACAAGCGGTGCAGGAGCGTTGCAATGCAACCTTCTGCGAAGGGCTCTGCCACAACTGCATGCAGCCAGGCCACTTTAGGGCTTAGTGCTCTGAGGCTACTCGTGGTGGACAAGAGGCCGCGGCGTTAGCTACGACAGCAGCACCTCGTGGGGATGGTGCAGCAAGAGGCTGCGGACAGGGCCGTGGACAGGGTCGCGGTCGCGGAAATGGGCCCGGCCATGGTAACGGACAAGGCCGTGGGATGGGATTCCCCCACCCCTAAGTGACATTAGTGGGGACCACTCAAGGTTGAAACTGGATCACGAGTGTGGGTTCATGTTTTCAGATGAGGATGTTAAACAATTTGAGTTTTTGACGAGTCCAAGTTTCTCTGTTGTTTTCTCTCCTTTTGTCGAACCGTATTCTTCACTTGCTGACTGACATTGCCCACTAAACCTTGCATCTCCGGACAAGATGCATGATCGTACATGCTTAGTGGTGGCGACACTGACCACCATGCAAGAGTTGTGTGATACAGTGATTGAAGCAAACACCCTCAAAGCAATGAGTTCAATCAAGTTCGCGCTACCTTTAGTCGACGATTTTGACCCATTCAAATCTAAAGACTTGAACGTGCTAGTATGATACATACGTGCCCAAAAGATGTGGACACAAGTGGGTGAATCATGGGAGTTGCGACGCTTGTCATACAGATTCCGTTTTTATCACAAACTCAGCTTGTCTTCCTCAAGCCAGTTCACTCAGAAAAGTGGAGGTAACATGACAATGCAGTTCCAGGGACACCTAGCTGGTGCTCCCGTGAACGTACTGGCTAATACTGGAGGAGATGACTCCTTTGTTAGCCTTGGCTTTACCCAACAAGTGGGCCTAAAGAACGCGCCATCGGATGGCGCAATTGTTGTCGGTGACAACCGTATAGTACATGTAATCAGTATCAGTAAGGCAAAAACGTGTATTCAATGTTACACACAGAGTGTCACGTCGAAGGTACTCAACCTTCTTGACCCGTTTGATATGGTGCTAGGTGATCCCTGGCTCCACAAAAACAAAGCTCTAATATGCTTCAAAACAAGGCGCTTCATACTCTGAAAGGAACAACGTCACTTCACACTGATTCCGAGTACAGAATTGTCACCGTCTCGACTTAAAGTCCATGCCAACTTGTCTGCGATGTTGGCCAAGAGGCATATCTAACTAGGTTGCCCATACTTTTTGGCTCATCTGCAGAAAGTGGAGGATAACGTGAAGGAAGACACGCCACAAGAGATCAAATCTCTATTGGCAGAGTTCTCGGACGTATTCCAAGACCCACCAACTGGGCTTCCACCAGAACGACACATGGGCCACACGATTCCGGTGCAACCAAAGGTAACTCCTTCATTCAGACCAATGTATTGCCTTAGTCCAACAAAAAGGCGAGAGGCCAAATGCCAAATAGAAGAGTACCTTGCAAAAGGATGGATGGAGCCAAGTAGCTCGCCATACGGTGCGTGGATCCTTTTGGGGAGTAACAAGGACGGTGGTTTACGCATGTGGATGGATTACCAGGCATTGAACAAGATGACGGTGAAAAATCAATTCCCTTTACCGCAGATTGAGGACCTTCTTGACCAACTCCAAGGGGCAAAAGTGTTTTCGTCCTTGGATTTGTCTCAAGGGTACCATCAAATGCGCATCACGAAAGATGATGTGCCAAAAACCGCGTTTCGAATGTACATGGGACATCAGTTTTGAGTTTCATGCTTTGGGCTTACAAATTTCCTGGCAACATTCCAAGGAGAAATGAACTAAACATTCGCCAAGCAACTCGGGCAGTTTGTCTTGGTTTCCTTGGATGACTTCCTGGTTTTCTCCAAGTCAATGGAAGAGCACATAAAACATGTGCGCGAAGTCCTCGTGATCCTTCAGGAACAGAAATTCTATGCAAAAGTGAGCAAGTGCACATTTGCACAAAATGAGCTCGAATACTTGGGATACATCATCGGCAAGGATGGCATCCGTGTCGACCCACAAAAGGTCCAAGCCGTTGGACTGGCCACGCCCAAAAAATGTTGGGTAGATTTGGTCTTTCCTCAGCCTTGCAAACTACTTTCGACGGTTTATGCAAGGGTATTCGACCTTGGTAGCACAGCTAACCATGCTCACACGAAAAACGTTCACTAGGAACGGACAGCTGATTGCGAGAACGCTTTTCTCAAAGTCATAGAACTTGTATCCACAATGCATGTCATAGCTCTTCCGGACCCATCGCAACCGTGGGAGGTTTGATGTGATGCGTTGCTTGTAGGACACGGAGCCGTCCTCATGCAAAACGGTCATCGAGTTACATATGAGAGCCGGAAGCTCATCCCCGCAGAAA
Source organism: Penium margaritaceum (assembly GCA_023375785.1). NCBI lineage: Eukaryota > Viridiplantae > Streptophyta > Zygnematophyceae > Desmidiales > Peniaceae > Penium > Penium margaritaceum. Next base: position 204,598 of record SZWC01000880.1, on the reverse strand, counting down.
TGCGGTACACGACTGGGGATCAAGAGCTCCTTGCATTAGTACATGCTTACAAGATGTGGCATTGCTACCTCGACGGTGCTGAAAGGGGTATGATGGTCGAGACCAACAATAATCCATGAGTGTTTTTCCAAATGCGACCGAACGTGTCAAGACGAGAGGGGCGTTGGAGCAAATACCTGAGCCGATTCTCGTTCACATGGGAAGATTGGCCAGGACGCATAAATGTGGCCGATCCACAAAGCCGACAGCCTATGGAAATCAAAGCAACCACCAAGGTCGGTGGGTGTTTTATGGCCATTGCAGCAGCAACAATACAATCATAGATCCTCTTGCACCTCTACGGTAACCACCTCGAGAGATTATCCATTACAACAATTTTGTAAACATGATCCGGATGGGATACTGTGTGGATTCTTGGTTTCAAGACTCTCAAAATCGGGACAAGTACAGCTAGGTGGAGGCCGCAATAATATTCTACCACGAAGAACAAGTTGTGTCAAACTTGGGAGACCTTCGAGCAAGTATTATCTCCCAGTTCCACGCCCCGTCAGTCGTAGGTCATGTGGGACCCTGAAAGACCGGACAGGCACTCTCGGACCACTATTGGTGGTCAGGATGGAGTGTCAATGTCCGTAAGTATTACATGACATGCGACCCATGTCTTTGGAATAAGGCTAGTAACAAGAAGCCTGCTGGATTCCTCCAACAGCAACCCTTTCCTGGGACTCCATGGGAGTGCGTCACCATGGCCGTCATTATTGGTCTTCCGGAAACGGCTCGTGGCCACGATGCAATACTAGTGGTTGTGGATCTTCTGACAAAGATGATACACTTCATTCCTACAACCACTAACCTGAACGCAGAGGAGACCGCTTGGCTCTTCTTTGAGGGTGTCGTAAAGTACCACGGCCTGCCATTGCACATTATCTCTGATCGAGAAAACAAAATTGCTAGTAGGTTCTCGCAAAAGATGCACGGGTACTTTGGCAGTGAGTCACAAATGTTGACAGCGTTTCATCCTCAAACTGAAGGACAAAAAGAGCGCATGAACCGCACTCTATAACAAATGCTCTGAATGTACGTGGACCCTGCCATGCATGAATGGGACGAATTCCTAGCACCGGCAGAGTTTGCGGTGAATAAATCGGTGAACGGTTCTACACAGTTCACACCGTTTGTGTTGAACAGTGGTCAACATCCAGTGGTGCCCTCTTCATTGGTGAAGAGTGGGAGTACAGGAGGACAGGTTCCTTCTGCTCAAGCCTTTGCCGAGTGCATAGGCTTCCTCTCCTTGTTACAGGAGGCAAAGGGTCACCTTCAAGCTGCTCAGCAACGACAAAAGGAATATGCTGACAAAAGTCGCCGTGAGGTCTCGTTTGACATCGATAACAAAGTGTTGCTTCGCACTAGGAATCTTCGGCTGAAGTCGCCAGGGACATGGAAACTTTTACTGAAATGCATTGGGCCGTTTCCCATTGTTGCACGCATTGGGTCGTGAGTATGAAGATACATGACGTGTTTCATGTGAGCCAGTTAGCTCTATACACGACTGAGGGAACCGTTCAGCCACCAACGGCAGTCCTAGATGCCGATGGCCAATACGAGGTACTACGCCTCCTTCAATATGAGAGCGTACTATCTGGTCGCGGATTGCTAGCGAATACCTCGTTCATTGAGCTGGGTGTGGACCTGTACATAACTCATGGGAGCCGAAGTCTTGGTTGCCCACAGAGGTGGTAAACAAGTATTGTAGCGAGCTGGCAGCTCGCACGGATCGACGCGTGTCAACGGGCACCACCTAAACACAACAAAAATGAATAACATTCCCGCAGTGCGGCATTCATGGAGTGCAAATAGGAGGTTGGGGACGCCCAACATGGTTGTTGCGCAGACGCTCGAGCCTAAAGGGTGGAGGCCACTAGCCGTGCTGATCGACAAGTTGTTGCTTAGGTCCAAGTGACATGCACGTGTTCATGTTTAGCTGGTGATTGATATTATTATTTTTCTTTCACAATGTTGATGACTCACTGACTAACAATCATGCTTGTTGTCAATGAACCGGGACGAATCATAATAAGTGGGGAGGAATGTAGCTTGAGGGCTGGTTCGGCCCTCCCTCCTTGCTAAAGTAAAGGGGTGATTGCGCACCACTCCTCGCGTCAGCTAGGGCTGGCCGGCGGCCAGCATTTGGCTGGCCGCCGGCCAGCTTGCTTCCGGCCGGCTGGATAGCCGGCGGCCGGCCAATTGACCGGCCGGCCACCAGCCCGCCAGCCGCCAATCGCGGCCTCAGCCCGATCGGCGGCTAAGGGGCCACGAGGGCCTCAAGGGTGAGGCCTCGTGGCCTCGTGCCCTCGCACCCCCCTCGCCCTCCTTTCAAACGAGCAAGCGAGGACTAGGGACCGGGGGAGCGAGGGTGAGGGAAATGATGAGAGAAACGCACGAGAAAAGCCGGCGTGAAATCGCCGATCGTGCCTTGCACGCGACGATTTTGCGCCGACGCAACAAAAACAAAACTCAAGTTGGTTGAGGACGAATCATGGGTTTCAAAACCGGAAAACTCATGCCAATGCACGAGTTTGAGGTAAAAACCCCTGTTTGGGTCCCAAAACTAGGGGTAAGGTTAAACATTGAAATGGGCCTTCGGGGACTCGAAATATTTGAGTCTCTCTGCTCTGGGTCATTGATGACGATTTCCCCTCAGTCTTGCGAAGGGGGTAAACCCTTGACGCGGACTGAGAACGCCATTCTGCGAACTCTGACGACGACTTCAGAGCAGGAGTTGGAGACTCAAAACGTTACGATCTTCAATCAATTTCAAAACCTATTGATATCTAAATTCATTTTAGAACTTTTAGGAAGATTCCTATATTTAAAATAAAAAACATTATGAAAACTCTAAAAAAATTACAACTGGAATTCATTTTAGTAATCAATGTTAGAATGCACACACAAAATAGACATGTATGCTTTGAGGAAAAAAAGATGGAAAATGAATAATAAGTTCATGGAAAATCAACCTTGTACCTTTTATATACTTAATTGTTTATGAAATTGTCTTACTTAAAAACAAGGTTGATCATTTCATTCAGAAAAAAGTGTTAAAATTGAGGAAACGAAATGATTCCCTTTAACCCACCATTTGAGCATTGGCCTGCCAAAATACCCACTTCTTTTAATCATTGACCACTATACCCACAAAGTGTGAATAGTGACTAACCGTGAACGTTATGCCCACCATTTGAAAAAACATGCACAGAATAACGGTATTGTAGTCACATTTTCTCACAGAGTGGGGATAACGTTCATATTCTAAAATTTACAAAAATTACTTCTTTTTTATTTCTTTACTTTTTGAGGCGTCATTATGTGTGCATTAATGGGAACCTTTTTCACTTTATTTTGATATGGTCGACTTTTGCTCATGATTTTGGCATGGGGCTTTTTCTGAAAGTTTGTCTAATGTCATGTTTATGAAATGACAGCTTTGCATCGTTGCCTCTTTCCACAAAGAAACATGCTGGAATATGGTCGCGCGACCGATGTTTCTGCCTCCGAATGGACGTTGGCAGAATCAGTCGCGCGACCAATGCAGAGCACAAGGGGGAGGGGGTTGGGGGGGGAGGGGGGGAACGGGTGGGCTGGCCCTCTCCCCCGCGAATGCGGAGGACAGACCGGAGGCCAGATCTTGCCACGACGAGGGCTCGCCGACGGCCAGCAGCTCACCGACGGCAAGCAGCTCGTCGACGGCCAGCTGCTCGCCGAAAGCCAGCGAATCGCCGACGGCCAGCAAATTGCTGACGGCCACCAGCTGCCCGCCGAGCAGCTCGATGGCCGTTGGAAAGCCGGCTGTTCGTCGACGGCCAGCAGCTCGCTGGCGAACAGCCAGCGATTAAGAAGAGACGAATCTACAACGTTGCAAGGGCGAGGGCTTGAGGCCGATGGCCTCGAGCACTCGCCCTTGCATCCCCCCCTCATCATCAATTGTGAGCAGGGACAAGGGGAGAAAGTGAGATAATACGTGCAGGATAGATGCTGGTGGGAAAGAAAAGGCAGCGAGGAGTGGGTGGCAGTGAATGGGGGTCTGTTTGAAAGTATTCGCGATGTGTATGGGAAGGACCTGCCGCGCACAAAAGTGGGTAGCCGAGTCATATGGTTAAAACTGGGTAACATGCGCAAGTTTTTTTCAACTTTTTTGAAAAGAGCAAAAAGTAGGGAAATCGAAAACACCCGGAGAAAAAGTTGGGAATCCGGTATGCGATTCCTAAAATGTAGGTAACCTGTGCTGAACTTTTTCAAATGGTGGGTAAAAAGGAATCCCCCTATGAAGAAATTTTCTTGAATACTGAATGAAGGATGAGATGTTCATGGCAATAGGTATGAAGACATTTGTCGGTAATGTTTTTGGATGAATCATTGACTTGAAGTTATTGAGTAAAGTTCACATATAATTGATTGCCTTTTCAAGAGTTTTTCATGAAAAAGAATTTTGGTTCAATGGTTAGACAAATTGAACTTCTAAAACTACTTGTTATGTATGATAAAACAATGTAAAAGCAACAATTTTTAGTGAGTATTTAAATGTTTAAAAAAAATCTTAAAAAGTTCCTTATTTATATTCATTAACAAATCCCCTTACTCAAATCTTCTGATATCTAGAAGAATTCAAGGAAAAGTTGCTGCAAAGTAAAAATATAATTTACGATTGAACTAATGTTTAGAGGGGATTTTCTAGATTAAAAACATGATTTAAGGGCTTTTTCTCACAGACATTTATGAAAATGTCTATATTTTCATACATTGGCGAGGAATCAAAAACATCTTCATACTTATACATTGTTTTAACATAAATGAAAATCAGTTTTAGAGATACAAATTTCTTTAAAAGTTGAAAAAACTCCATAGAAAACCCTTCCTAAAGGGTTTTTTATCTATGTTTTCAACTCAATGGTTTCAATTTTATGATGCATCTGAACGTTGTACCTTTAATGTTGATCTTTACACTCAGAACCACGAACATCTCACCCTTGAGAAAATGTCTACGAGAATGTATTCCTTTAATGTTTTGTTTACATGAAAACATGAAACCTATAGTTAAGTAGGATACACTGTTTGGCATATGAAATTTAGTGTTTAAATGATGTAATGTTGTATTCTCAATGAATTTATGAATTACACTTTTTCTTATTACATCAAATAACACTTGTTAGTTTTGCGTATGAATTCCTACATGAATTGCTACAATTAATCTTATTTGTAAATTTTCAACCTATTTTCATGAAAACAATTAGTTTGGTTATTTGGAGATATTCATTGGAAAGAAAGAATGATTCAAACTATCAATATGTTTGTGGCGGGAGGGCTGGTTCAGCCCTCCCTCCTCGCTGAAGCGAGGGGTGGTTACGCACCACCCCTCGCGTCAGCGAGGGCTGGCCAACGGCCAGCACTTTGCTGGCCGCCAGCCAGCTCGCCACCGGCTGGCTAGACGGCCAGCTCGCAACCGGCCGGCTAGACGGCCGGCAGCCGGCCAAGCGACCGGCCGGCCACCGGCCGGCCAGCCGCCAGCCGCCGATCGTGGTCTTAGCCCGATCGATGGCTGAGGGGCCATGAGAGCCTCGAGGGCGAGGCCTCATGGCCTCGTGCTCTCGCCCCCCCCCCTCGCCCTCGTTGCAAACAAGCAAGTGAGGACGAGGGATAGGGGGAGCGAGGGTGAGGACGAGAGGACTGGCGCATAATCGCCAACGTGCCTCGTACACGACGATTTTGTGCCAAAACGGCAAAACATAAATTGAAGTTCGTTTACGACGAACTTCGACATAAAATAAACAAAATAACTCGTGCAAATACACGAGTTTGAGGTAAAAACCCCCAGTTTGGGTCCTAAAACCAGGGGTAGGGTTAAAAACAGAAATGGGCCTCCGGAGACCTGAAGTACCCTACTGATCTTTAACTTCGATTTTTCCAAATTTGCTATTTATGTGATCTTTACATTTGTTCAAGGTTTTGGGTCCTGTATTTATTTAGGTGGGTCTTTAACCTTCGTCGAACGAAAAAAGCGGATCCTTAAATTCGACGACAGCCCTGTTCGAGTCCGCCACTTTAAGCGGCAACGTCGTGCGAGGCCAGTCTGACGAGGTGGCTTTCCGATTCTCGCGGAAATCCGCCTCGTCAGAGAGGCGCGCCACTCATTTTTTGCTCGCAGTCCGGGTGTTCGAGCCGGATGCGAGCAAAAATTGACAGGAAAACATGCTCATGGCACACATACTAACGGTCACGAAAGTGAACCCCAGGCTCAAAAAACAAATTTCAGAAAACTTACCCAAAAGAAATTATTTAAGTGGCACCTAACCAATTCGACAAAAATTCATTTTTGTTGAACATATTCATCTAATAATTATTTAACATCGAAATTAAAGATCAGTAGGGTATTCGAGTCTCCCTGCTCTCAGTCGTTGATGACGATTGCCCCTCACACCTGCAAAGGGGGTAAGCCCCTGACGCGGCCTGAGAACGCCATTCTGGGAACTCCGACAACGACTTAAGAGCAGGAGCTGAAGACTCGACATGTTACAGTGGTTCTGAGAGCCAGACGACCCCCGCGACCAAGAGTTTGACGGAAATGGCGGCTACGACATAGATAAAACGCCGCCGGCAGCTATAAGCAGCAACGGAAACGCCACAAGGGACTACGGCATCTACACTTCATGGATTGAAGGGCCGTAAAGTGCGTTAGAAATCTTGAAAAGAGCTCTACTTGGTGGAGACCCTTCTTTCCAACCTCTCCTTACTTCCTGAGGGCTAAGAGGATTTTGTGGGGCGGGGTGGGCAGTTCCCACCCTAAAAAAACACAAAATTCTCCCCATTTTGAAGCCTCCTTCAAAAATCCTTCATCCAAAAAATGGGACAGCGCTCCTTCCCAAGATTAGGGACTCTCACGGCCTGAGAGCATCCTAAAAAGAAGGAGGGTGACACCTTGAAGATTTTTGGCGGCTCGCCAACGCCGCCAACTCAAGGGAGATGCCGCCCGGGAAAACGCAAGAAGCGTCAAGGAGCGAAAAGAGAAGACCAAGGAAGACAAGAAGAAAAGAGGAAGAAAATAAGTTGGAGGAGAGAGTGGAAGGCTTGGTAGGAATTATTAGACCTCTCCTTGCCACTCTTTGCTCTAGTATTGTGAGTGGCACTCACATTCCTCATTTTTTTGTCTTGTAATTTTCTCTTTTCCTAGGTACTAGTCTCTGCCAATCGCCATGAGTCACGGCTGAGGAAGACTAGATTCAAAACCCACGACTTTGTCCCGACGTGGCGGCTTAGGAAAATAGAAATTGAAATTGCCTCACCGGTCGTGAGAGCTATATTTTAGGAGGCAATCCCTCTTTCAAGTTGTGGGGTGATCCTCACAACGACCTTCACGTGCCAGTTGCACAAACGACGAGATGGCAAGTGCCGGACCGTCCAAGACCAATAAGGGCAAGGTGGTGACGGCCTCACCACGAGCTCTCGAAAGACTCCAAATTTTGGGAGCCGCCGCCGCGAGCACGGTTGCCAACCCAAAGGCGACTGTACCGCCTAAGGCAACCGTACCGCCAAAGTCCACCATACGCCAACCTCGGCGACACCGCGAACTGTGCGCAGGCCAAAAAAATCCTCGACGAGCACGTCGACGTGCATGTGAGCGACCCCCATGCGACGGACAACCCAACGGAGGAGGATCTCCTAGAAGGAAACCGCGGCAAAGAGCACGATGCCAACAATTGCAAAGGCGACGAGGATCGCGACCATCGTCATCGTCGTACGGTGAACTCAAGCCGATTGCTAAAGAAGGATAAGACGCCCGCCGCATCGCCTGAAGCTGCCGACGGCAGCGAGACTGTAGAGAGCAGCAAGGGCGCTGAAAGTGGTCACACGGGAAGTTCCTGCAAGAATGAGCCAGACAACGACCCCACGAAGGCAATTCGCGATGACCGTCGTAGGCTCGCGGAGTTTGCTGCTGAGGCGGTAGGCCGACTCAAGATCACCACCGACCGTGCAGATACGGCACCACTCAGAGGAATGGGGGCGGACCCCCCCTCCTACGATGTGGCCGCAATGGGACAGGGAAGCGCCCACTCGAGCGTCCCCACTGACGACGGTCTCCTCCGAAAGGTGGGACTCCTTGGAGGCGTGTATGCGAACCGTACCCTCCTATAGTGGGTAAGGGTGCTCGGAAAAATGCAAGGCCCTGGAGGCTATCGCTGATGCTCTAATGACATCACAGGTCAAGTTCGTGTTCGCCAACCTACTAGCCCACGTCGGGCAGAGCATCATGGACCTCGATCGTGATCGCCAGCTACAGCGCCTAGCCGCCCATGAGCCAAGCCGCCGCTGCAACGACCTTGACAAAGTGTTGTGAAGTGTGACCTAGGTGCAGATGCAACAGGAAGCGCAACGTGCTGCAGCTGCGGATGCCAATGCCGGTGGCAATGACGACTTGCCTACCTCAAGGACTTCGGGGCCGGTCATGAACACGTCCTTCCTCCATAGAGTGGAGATCTTCCGAAAGGGCGTGAAGCTGACCGACTGGCAGAACCTCGTGGAGCATATTCTCCGTGTCCGCAAGGCTCCACTCAGCTAGTGGGGCGACCTTGCCACAACGCGGCTTGAAGAAAAACTCTTTAAGTATGTGGTCAAGGAGTGGACTACGCAACAGCCGCACCTCGAGTGGCAGCCCATGCCGTGGGAGGCCTTCTGCGTGATCATGCGCAAGAAGTGCACCGAACGTGAGGAGGCGCATCGTGCCTTCCACAAGATCAAGGACTTTAGGCAGCAAGGCACCTCTCTCGAATCCTACTTGAGGAGTTTGCCGCACTCGTGGAGGAAGACGAAAGCTTCACCGAGGGCGATGGGACTCATACCTTGAAGTACCCGGAGTGCACGCTGCTGGAGTACTTGCGTGACGGTCTCGCCAGCGAGAAGCTAAAGGACAAGACCACCGTGACAGCCACTGGGCAAGCTTGGACAAGCTAGAGGGCGTTGCACGACTACATGAGCGAAGTGTATTCGGCGAACCCGAAACAATACTCTGATGCACGGCCGAACGCGCGTGCACAACAAGGCCACGACATGCGCATGGATGTTGCAGGGGCTGGTGGGTCAGCTGGACAGCGAGGCTAGGCCAAGGGCAAGCAGCCTGCAAACCCTCTAGCCAAGAAGGCTGGTGGATACAATGGCCCCAACAACAAGCGCAGCCACGAGAATGACGAGCTGAAGGAGGCGCATGAGCGTCGCATCCTTCCGCGAAGGGCTCTGCCACAACTGCATGCAGCCGGGCAACTTTAGGGATCGCTGCCCTCAGGCTGCTGGTGGTGGACAAGAGGCCGCGGCGTTAGCTGCAACAGCAGCACCTCATGGGGATGGTGCAGCAGGAGGCCGCGAACAGGGCCGTGGACAGGGTCGCGGTCGCGGCAATGGGCCCGGCCGTGGCAACGGACAGGGCCAAGGGGCGGGTTTTCCCCACCCCTGAGTGACGTCAGTGGGGATCACTCAGGGGTAAAAATGGATCACGAGTGTGGATTCATGTTTTCACATGAGGATGTTAAACAATTTGAGTTTTTGACGAGTTCAAATTTCTCTGCTGTTTTCTTTCCTTTTGTTGAACCGCATTCTACACTTGCCGACTGACATTGTCCACTAAACCTTGCATCTCAAGACGAGATGCATTATCGTACATGCTTAGTGGTGGCAACACCGACGAGTGTGCAAGAGTTGCATGACGCAGTGATTGAAGCAAACGCCCTCAACGCAATGAGTTTAATCACGTTTGCTGTACCTTTAGTCGAAGATTTTGACCCAATAAAATCTAAAGACTGGAAGGTGCTAGACGAATTCACACGTGCTCACAAGATGTGGACACGAGTGGATGAATCATGGGAGTTGCGACGCCCGTCGTAAGGATTCTGTGTTTATCAGAAGCTTGCCTTGCCGTCGTCGAGTCTGTTCACTCGGAAGAGTGGAGGCAACATGACGATGCAATTCAAAGGACACCTAGCTGGTGCCCTTGTGAGTGTACTTCCTGACACTAGAGGAAACCAATCTTTTGTTAGTCTTGGCTTTATCTGACAGGTTGGCCTGAAGAACGAGCCATCGAATGGTGCAGTTGTTGTCGATGACAACCGTATAGTACCTCTGATCGGTACTTGTAAAGCAAAAATTTGTATTCAAGGGTACACACAAAGTGTCACGTTGAAGGTACTCAACCTTCTTGATTCGTTTGACGTGGTGCTAGGCGATCCGTGGCTCCGTGACAACAAGGCTCTAATGTGCTTTGAATCAAAGTGTTTGATCCTCCAAAAGGCACAACGTCGCTTTACGTTGATTTTGAGTACAGAAATATTACCGATGTTACTCAAAGTCCATACCAGCTTGTCTGCGATGCAGGTCAAGAGACGTATTTGACAATGTCATCGATACTTCTTAGCTCAGCTGCAGAAAGTTGAGAACAACGTGAAGGAAGACACGCCACAAGAGATCAAATCTCTTTTGGCAGACTTCTCGGATGTATTCCAAGACCAACAGGCTGGGGTTCCACAAGAAAGACACATGGGCCACACGATTCCACTACAATTGAAGGCGAGAGGCCGAACGTCAAATCAAAGATACCTTGCAAAAGGATGGATCGAGCCCAGTAGCTTGCCGTACGGTGCGCCGATCCTTTTGTGAACAAAAAGGACGATGGTTTACACGTGTGCGTGGATTACCGGGCGTTGAACAAGCTGACGGTGAAAAATTGATTTCCCTTACTACGGATTGAGGACCATTTTGACCAACTCCAAGGCGTAAAAGCATCTTTGTCCTTGGATTCGTCTCAAGGGTACCATCAAATCCACAGCACGGAAGATGATGTGCCCAAAACTGTGTTTCAAATGCACATGGGACACTATTTGTTCCGAGTGGTATGCTTTGGGCTTACAAATGCCCTGGCAACCTTCTAAGGAGAAATGAACCGAACGCTCGCCAAGCAACTCGGACTGTTTTTCTTGGTTTACTTAGATGACATCTTGGTTTTTTCTAAATCAATGGAAGAGGACATAGAACATCTCCGCAAATTTCTCGCAATCCTTTGGGAGCAGAAGTTCTATGCAAAAGTGAGCAATTGCAAGTTTGCAAAAGATGAGCTCAAATGCCTTGGACACATTGTCGGCAAAGACGGCATCCGTGTCGACCCACGAAAGGTCCAAGCCGTTGTGGATTGGCCACGCCCCGAAAATGTTGGGCAGATTCGGTCTTTCCTTGGCCTTGAAAACTACTTCCGACGGTTTATGCAAGGGTATTCGACCCTGGTAGCACCGCTTACCAGGCTCACATGAGAAGACGTGCATTGAGAATGCACACCTAATTGCGAGAAGGCTTTTCTCAAAGTCAAAAAGCTTCTATCCATGGCGCCTATCCTAGATCTTCTGGATCCATTGCAACCGTGGAAGGTTCGATGTGATGCTACGATAGTAGGACTTCGAGCCGTCCTCATGCAGAACGGTCACCCAGTTGCGTATGAGAGGCGGAAGCTTATCCCCACGGAAACGCGGTACACGACTGGGGATCAAGAGCTCCTTGCGTTAGTACACACTTTCAATATGTGGCGGTTCTACCTCAAGGGTGCTGAAGGGGGTGTGACGGTCGTGACCGACCATAATCCATTGGTGTTTTTTCGAAACGCAACCGAACCTGTCAAGACGACAGGCGCGTAGGAGTGAATACCTTAGTCAATTTTTGTTCACATGGGAATATCGGCCAAGACGCATCAATGTGGCCGATCGACTAAGCCGACATCTTGTAGAAATTAAGGCAACCACCGAGGTCAGTGGGTGTTTCATGGCCATTGCGACAGCAATTGTACAATCACCGGATCCCCCTACACCTCTTGAGCAACCACCACGAGAGATTATCGAATACAACGGTTTTGTAAACAGGATCCGAATGGGATACTGTGTGGATTATTGGTTTCAAGACTCTCGAAATTTGGACAAGTACGGCTTAGTGGAGGCCGCAGGAATCTAGTGGCACGGAGAACAAGTTGTTGTGCCAAGGTCGGGAGACCTTGAAGCAAAGGTTATCTCCCAATTCCACGACCCGCAGGTCGCAGGTCATGTGAGACCCCGAAAGACCGGACATGCACTCTCGGACCAATATTGGTGGCCAGGATGGAGTGTCAATGTCCGCAAGTATTGCATGACATGCGACCCATGGGAGTGCTCCAACGGCTTTCCATTCCTGGGTCTTCATGGGAGTGCGTCAGCATGGACTTCATTACTGGTCTTCCGGACTCGGCCCATGGCCACGATGCAATACTAGTGGTCGTGGATCTTTTGACGAAGATGACACTTCATTCCTACAACCACTGACGTGAACACAGAGGAGACCGCTCGTCTCTTGTTTGAGGGTGTCATAAAGTACCACGGCTTGCCATTGCGCATTATTTCTGATCGAGATCAAAAATTTGCTAGTAATTTCTGGCAAAAGATGCACGAGTACTTCGGCAGTGAGTCGCAAATGTCGACACCATTTCACCCTCAAACTGACGGACAAACAGAGCGCATGGATTGCACTCTCGAGCAAATGCTCCGCATGTACTTGGACCCTGCCATGCATCAATGGGACGAATTCTTAGCACCATCAGAGTTTGCGATGAACAACTTGGTGAACGAGCCCACACAGTTCACATCGTTCATGTTGAACAGTGGTCGGCATCCAGTGGTACCCTCTTCATTGGTGAAGAGTGGGAGTAGAAGAGGGCATGTTCCTTGTGCTCAAGCCTTTGCCAAGCGCATCCACTCCTTGTTACAGGAAGCAAAGGGTCACCTTCAAGCATCTCGGCAGTGACAAAAGGCATATGCCGACAAAGGTCGTCTGGAGGTCTCGTTTGACATCAGTGACAAAGTGCTGCTTAGCACTAAAAACCTTCGGCTGAAGTCGCCAAGGGCAAGAAAACTTCTCCCAAAGTGGATTGGACCGTTTCCCATTGTGGCACGCATGGGGCCAATGGCATACCGATTGCTACTTCTGCCGAGTATGAAGATACATGACGTGTTTCATGTGAGCCTGCTAGCTCCATACACGGCAGACGGCACCGTTCAGCTACCGCCAGCAGTCCTTGTTGCCGACGGCCAATACGAGGTCCTTCGCCTACTCCAGCACCGAGAGCATACTCTTTGGTCGCGCGTTGTCAAGGAGTACCTCGTTCATTAGGCCGATTGTGAACCTGAACATAATTCATGGGAGCCCGAATCTCGGTTGCCCACAATGGTGGGCAACGAGTATTGGAGCAAGCTTGCAGCTCGCACAGATCGACTCGTGGAAGGAGGTACCACTTGAACGTGGAAAAAGTGATCAACATTCCCACAGGACAACATTCATGGACAACAACCATAAGAGGTTGGGGACGCCCAACATGGTTGTCGTGCGGACGCTCCAACCTAAAGGGGGGAGACCGCTAGCCGTGCTGACCTACAAGCTGCAGCTTAAGTCCAAGTACCATGCACGTGTTCATGTCTAGCTGGTGATTGAAATTATTCATTTTCTTTCACAATGTTGATGACTCACTGATTGACAATCCTACTTGTTGTTCATGAACCAGGACGGTTCATAATAAGTGGGGAGGAATGTAGCGGGAGGGCCGGTTCGGCCCTCCTTCCTTGCTAAAGCGAGGGGTGGTTGCGCACTACCCATCGCGTCAACGAGGCCTGGCCGGCGGCCAGCACTTTGCTGGACGCCGACCAGCTCGCTGCCGGCCGGCGGCCAGCACTTCGCTGGACGCCGGCCAGCTTGCTGCCGGCCGGCTAGACGGCCGGCGGCCGGCCTGGCGGCTGGCTGGCCACCAGCCGCCGATCGCGGCCTCAGCCCGATCGGCGACTGAGGGGCCACGAGGGCGTCGAGGGCGAGGCTTCGTGGCCTCGTGACCTCGCCCCCACCCCCCCCTCGTTGCAAACAAGCAAGCGAGGACAAGGGATAGGGGGAGCGAGGGTGAGGACGTGAGGACTTGCGCAAAATTGCCAGCGTGCCTCGCACGCGACGATTTTGCGCCAGAACGGAAACAAGTATATCAAAGTTTGTTTACGACGAAATTTGACATAAAATAAACAAAATAACTCGTGCGAACACACGAGTTCGAGGTAAAAACCTTCGGTTTGGGTCCTAAAACCAGGGGTAGGGTTAAGAACGGGAATGGGCCTCCGGAGACTTGAATTATTCGAGTCTCCCTGCTTTGGGTCGTTGATGAAGATTGGCTCTCCGCCCTGCGAAGGGGGTGAACCCCTCACGCGGACTGAGGAAGCCATTCTGCGAACTCTGACGATGACTTCAGAGCAGGAGCTGGAGACTCGACCCGTTACAACATTGATGGAATTGAATGAATATGATCTAATTTTTATTTCCATTTTATTTCTTAGGATCTATGGAAAGAATGCCCTAGGATTCTCTTGTATAAATTGGGAATTTGTACTAGCTAGACCTTTATTTGGTTCAGGTTTTCCTAGGAAACGTTTCCATACTTAACGATAAATCTAGGTATCTAGGGAATCATTTTATGGTCAATAAAGATCCCACGTACTTTTTTGACATTGAATTGGATATTTATACATCGTTGGTGACACTGGTTGACTAGTGCTTAGAGATACGGGCTACTGATTGTATATAATCTTTCTGACCGGACCATTAGGATGAAAAACTGGCGAGTAGAATCACCCAAAACAATAATACACAAAACGCGTACCTAAAGAAGCATTTGACCCAAAAAACACGACCCTTGCGGATCGCTGAATTGCCCGTTCTCCGCATGTAGGCGACGTTGGTCTGAGCTTCCGTATGTCGGTGCTTCCGCTGCTCTCCGTGCACTGCGGTGCGGTCCGGGTGAACAGGTGAACAGGTGCACAGCTGCCCAACTGCACAGTTGCACAGGCGAAGAGGTGAAGAGGTGATCGCGCGGTGCAGCTGCTCATTCACACCCTTGAGCCGTCGCATGCTCTGGCATCGCCCCTTGCCTCACCCCGCTTGCACTTGAGCTGCGCAACAGTCCCAGCGACACCAGCAACAGCTGCGCCAGTAGCACACCGGCAGCACCAGCAGCAGACGACGACGCCACTGCCCTCCGAGAGCCATGTCTCCCCCCGACATGGACCACGTGGCAGAGGCTGACGGGGCCGCGGCACGACCCGCCGCCGACGGCGCATCGTCTTCCGTCGTGACGCGCGTGCTCGTCTACTTCGGTGCGTGCGCTCCACCGTATGCCACCCTTTCCTCCGTTCCCTGCTCTCGCTCTCTCCACTTCGAGTCCGCTGTCGGGTGGTACACATCAGCGCTTTGTGTGGGTAGAGGCAGAGTATGTGTGCTGTAAGGCGTGCTTGCAGCTGCTACAGCTGCCGCCGCTCCTTTTGCTGCTGCCGCTGCTGGTGCTGTTGCTTATGCTGCTGCTGCTGCTGCTGCAGCTGCGGCTGCGGCTGCTGCTACTGCCGATGCTGCCACCAGTGCCCCCCTTTGCAATGCTGGCGGTGCTGCCGCCCATGCAGGCCATGCCAAGCCAAGCGCACGAGCATTTGTCGCGCCGTGTGTGTGTGGTGCTGCTGAATGCCAGTGCTGCATGTGTGCAGCGGCTGCCTGTGTGTCGGCGCGATGTGCGTGTGTGGTGTGTTGTGGCGGTGCATGTGGACGGTTTGGCACACTCGCAAAAGCACACACACTCAAAACCACCCAGGCACAATCATGGGTGTACACACTCACACACGTGCATACACGGAGACCCGCACACATGCCACAAGTTCACAAGCGTGCATAGACATCTTTGTGCACACACACGCACACACACGCACGCACGCACGCGCACGCACGCATGCACGCACGCACGCACACACACTCGCGCACACACGCACGCACGAACGCACTCACGCACACACGCACGCCCGACGCACGCACGCACGCACGCACG
>SZWC01000880.1:153697-165485 GCA_023375785.1 Penium margaritaceum | reverse complement strand
GTCCACCAGTCGTGACTCCGGTGGCACTTGGATCATCGATTCCGGTGCCACCCACCACATGACGTGTCGTTGTAGTGACTTTGTGGTACTTGGTCCTGTCACGACTGTCCGTTCTGTTCGTACAGGTTCTGGTCAGTCCTTATCGGTTCACGGTGTTGGGGTTGTATGCTTTGATGGTCCGTCTGGCCCCCTGTATCTCTTTGACGTGCTGTTTGTGCCTGATCTTGAGCTCAACCTGCTGTCTGTGCGTGCCTGCACTCTGATGGGTCTCTCCGTTGAGCATACCGCTGATTCAGCGACTGTGACTGCTCTTGACACCCGTAGCATTGTCTTGCGTGCTTCAGCCGTAGATGATTTGTACCGCATTGCTCGGCCCTCCTCCCCTTGCTCTCTCTCCTCCTCTGGTCGCATTTTTGTCACTGGTGTTCTATCCCCAGAACACCAGCGGTTGCTTCACCTACGTCTGTATCACGTGGGCTCCGACACTGTGTCGAAGCTCATCCGGACACAGCCCGCTCTTGGTCTTGACGTGGCTTCTTTTGAGAAGCCACCCAAGACCGACTGTCTTTTTTGCGCTCAGGGAAAGATGCATCGGTGCACTTACCCTGATTCGCGTTCCCGAGCACTGAGGCCCCTCGAGTTGGTCCACTCGGACCTGCTCGGTCCTCTCTCGGTCGAGTCGCTGTCCGAGAGGGGCCGGTATGTTCTGACGCTGACTGATGACTTCACCCGGATGCGGTGGGTCTACAGTCTGCGTCAGAAGAGCAACGCCACCCTTGTGGTTTGGCTCTGGCTCGTGATGGCTGAGCGTCAGTCTCGCCACATGCTACATACCTTTTGCTCGGATCGTGGCGGCGAGTTCCTCGGCGAGATGGACTCCTTCTTTGCCGAGCACGGCATTTTTCACCAGGTCTGCACTCCTGCTACCCCACAGCAAAACGGTGTATATGAGCGCTGGAACCGCACCATGGAGGATGCGGTCCGCGCCATGCGGTCTGAGTGCGGTCTCCCGGAGGCCCTCGCATTCGAGGGCTTTGCCTACATGACTTGGGTCTGGAATTGCCTCCCGCATGGTCCGCTTCCGGATCATGCTACACCGTACGAGCTCTGGTTTGGCCACCGTGCTGATCCTCGTCTCGCACGCGTCTGGGGATCCCTGGCCTCTGTACGGTACACCGAGGACCAGCAGGGGTCCAAGGTCTCCCCTCGGGATCGCTTGTGTGCCTTCATCGGCATCTCCCCGCGGTCGAAGGCCTGGCGCTTTTGGGACCCCACTCGCCGTCGTGTCATTGAGTCCCGTGGCGCGCTGTTTTTTGAGTCACTCATCTACCGCGATCTGACTTCGATCAGAGCCCTCTCTGTGGCTCATGTCCCTTCGTGTGAGGGTCCTCGGCGGATGGGGGAGACCTCTCCGCCAACGACCATTTCTCGTCAGGCTGATGTGTCCGCTCGAGTCCCCTCTCGATCTCCAGCACTTGATGATCCGGCTATCATTGCCTTTGGTCCAGAGATCCCTCCTGTTCAGCCTGTTTCACATCCCATAGGTACCGCTGCTCTCACGCCTCCTCCTACGTCACCACCTGTGTCCACTGGCACCCCTGCTCCGGCGTCTGACCCAACCCAGCCCACTCCTGTCCCTACGTCGGCTGACACTCCTGTTTCAGTGTCCGGGCCAGCCTTGCTTGCTGTCACCCCCAGCTGAGTGTCCCCCACACACGCATCTCCTTGCAGGGCATCTCCGATTGCCTTGTTTCAGTCCTCACTAGCTGTGGTCGTACCTGTCCCTGTGGTCGTACCTGTTCCTGAGCCTGAGGTGTGCCCCTCGACCTCCGGTTACTCCCGTGAGCCCGGTGGTCGCCTTCGACCACTGGATTATGGAGCTCAACGAGCGTCGGGTTCCAGACCCAGACGTTCCTCTCGCAGCATCATGAGCGGTGATCCAGGCACAAAGGCCTTAGGCCTGAGTGTCCGCACTGAGCTTTGAGAGGTACACCCAGCGTGCCCCATAGGGCACGACCTGGTCACTCGCGAGTTCCATATCGCCTGTGACGCAGCAGCTGATCTCGTGGCCGTCCGGCCAGACACTGAGGCGTGTGCACTTGCCACGTAGAGTTCCCCCTCTATGGCGCCTGACCGGGGCACATTGAGGGAGGCTTTCTCATCGCAGGATGCTGATGCCTGGCGAGCTGCTTGCGAGGACGAGCTTCGCGCTATCCGAGAGCACGGAGTCTACGAGCTGGTCGACCTTCCTCCTGGGAGGAAGGCGATTCAGGTCAAGTGGGTCTTTCGCAAGAAAGTGAAGCCGGATGGCTCACTGGAACGCTTCAAGGCCCGCTTGGTCGTCAAGGGGTTCTCTCAGTTTGAGGGAGTTGATTACATTGACACCTTTGCCCCTGTCGGCTGCATGACCTCAGCTCGAGCTCTTTTTGGTGTAGTAGCTCAACATGACTGGGAACTACACCAGATGGATGTGAACAACACGTTCCTCCATGGCTCTTTGGATGAGGAGATCTACGTGGCTCAGCCACCAGGCTTTGAGGACGGTGACAAGGTCTGGCGCTTGCGCAAGTCCTTGTACGGCCTCAAGCAGTCTCCACGGTGTTGGAACCGGGAGATCACTGGCACCTTGACTCGCGCAGGATACGTACAGAGCGAGGCAGACCCCTCACTCTTCATCCTACCGACACCCGAGCGGTTTACCGCCATCCTGGTCTATGTCGACGACCTTCTGATCGCGTCTCCGTCGCTGGAGGCCGTGAAGGAGGCCAAGGCTGTTCTGCAGACCGCCTACAGGATGAAGGACCTCGGTCCTGCATCGGTGTTTCTTGGTATGGAGATTGTGCAAGATCGCAGACATCGGACACTGTTGCTGCATATGGCCCGATATGCACGAGTCGTGGGGGAGCGCTTTAGCGATCTCCTTGGTGCAGTGCCCACTACTTCCACACCACTCACACCTGATGGGCAGGATGCCCTGAAGGTGGATGACCCTACATAGCTGGGGGAGACAGTGGACGTGACCTTGTACCTCCGTCTTATCGGATCTCTGATGTACTTGGCCACTACCACGCGTCCCGACATCGCGTTTGCCGCCAACCTCCTGGCTTAGTTCTCGCAGGCTGCACGTGCGAGAGGTCTTCACACGGTTGTGCGAGTGGTACGATACGTGGTCTTCACGCCGTACCTCAGACTCTACTTTCGTCGGCAGTGTTCGGTGGTCCTTAACGGCTACACTGACAGCGACTGGGCTTGGAGCCCTGACGGGCGCTGTCGCACTGGGTACGTGTTTCTGCTCGGTGGTACCGCTTTGTCTTGGCGAAGCAGGAAGCAGGGCTACATTGCACACAGCTCGTCGGAGGCAGAATATGTAGCTTTGGGGGCATGGGCTGCTGAGGCAGTTTGGCTACAGTGCTTGTTTCTTGAGCTTCGGCAGTCAGTAGTTGCCATTGTGCTGTGTTGCGACAACCAGAGTGCTCTGGCCATTGCTGAGAACTCTAGTGTTTTTCATGCTCGCACAAAGCACATTGCGGTTGAGCATCACTTCGTTCGTGATCTGGTGGAGTGACGCGTGATCTCCATCATGTGGTTGGCACTGACTTGCAGCGTGCTGATTTCTTGACGAAGGCACTTGCCCGCGAAATGTTCTTGGTGGCCATTCATTCTGTTGGGCTTCGTCCCGTGCGTGCCAGTGGTTGAGTGTGGGATGTACGTTTGCGTCTCATCTGTCTGTGTCACCCACTATGTGGTTGTACTAGTGTTGCACGCGTATGGACATGAGTACCATCGGGTCATGGGGGAGTGTTGTGCTTTGTGCCGTTCCTGTACGGTTTATTGTGACCACTCGGCCTTGTCCATACTCGTGCAGATCCGTGAGGCAGGTGGCCCTGGTGACACCGGCGCGACGACAGGCGGCGGACTACCCGCCTGGAGCTGACCGACCACTGTTCCAGAGCCCCAGATGTCACCGGGACTCCTTGCTGTGCCTTCTACGTCTTGCAGGCGCCGTTCGGCGGACTGGGCATGAGGCCCATTTGCATGTTTTTGCATTGTATACTCGCTGTCAGTCCATGGATGCATGCATGTGACTAGTCGCTGCGTCCGTCTTTTGATTCTGCACTTTTAAGTTCAGACGGCGCAGGATTCTGACATGTGTGCGTAGAGTTATGGCCAAAACAGTGGTTTTGGGCCGGTTTTAGGACAGCTCTTGGACTGCCGCGTGCGACACCCGCCGTGCGCCGTGGCAGGTATTTATGCCCAGGACCTCTCAGTTGTCATTTCTCTCTGCATATGCTATATTGAAGCATTTTGACACTGTGCCTTGTGTCTCCTAGCCAAACCCTTGCCGTTGCGTGTACGACCTGTGACTGTCGTCACCGTCTGACCAGGCACTGACGCCCGGTCAGCGGCTGTGTTGTTAGGAAGCTTCCACGCACTTTCTCATGGGTAACATGGGTGAGGATGCTCTAGGCACGAGGGGCAAGTCCTCGGCAAAGCGAGTGGAGAGGGTCTGCACATAGGCAGCGTGGTGGACGTGCAGGATGCCTTGGGAGCGATCATGCTCGAGCTCCATGCCCAGGAAGACTCAGGCAGACCCGAGATCCTTCATCTGGTAGGCGGCGTGCAGCAGGTGCTTGATGCGCTGGATGGCTGCCGCGTCTGGCGACGCAATGAGGAGATCGTCGACGTAGACCATAACCGCGGCAAAGGTGTGCCCTCGCGGGCTGACGAACAGTGCGGGGTCAGCGGTGTTGCGCTGGAGGCCGTCACGGAGAAGCGTACTACTGATCTCCTGGTTCTAGTACCGAGGCGACTGCTTCAGGCCATAGAGGGCCTTCCGCAACCGCCAAACTCTCCCAGTGCCGTCGTCGAAGCCCGGGAGCTACGTCATGTAGAGCTCCTCACCCTCCAGTGAGCCATGGAGGAATGCGCTGCTCACATCAATCTGATGCAGCTCCCACCCGTGCTGGGCAACTAGGCTGAAGAGCGCCCGGCTAGTGGAGAACCGGCCAACTGGGGTGAAGATCTGGTCGTAATCGACCCGAAGGACCTGAGCGAACCCCTTTGGTGTGAGACGGGCCTTGTACTTGTCCAAGGATCCGTCAGGCTTCCACTTACGCCGAAAGACCCTCTTGGCACCAATGGCCTTCCGACCTGGAGGGAGGTCGATGAGGTCATACACGTGGTGCTGTCGGATAGCAGCGAGCTCCTCGGCACAGGCAGCATCCCAGTGTGCGGCCTCAGGGGAGGCTTGAGCCTCGCGTAGGGTGGAAGGGTCCTCTGGGCGCGCTGTGGACCGGACTGAGAGGGCGTGTGAATTACGAGCCCCATGTAGGATGCGTGCGAGTGCAGCCACAACAGCATGCGGATGCTCGTGATAAAGCATGGCGTACCCCAATGCAGAGCCCGGGTGAAGGTCTGAGATGATGGTAGAAGTGGTCAGGCCGAGAACCTTTGTGCCACGGTCCCCACTCACGACCGTGGGAGTGGAGGAGATACGTGGAGCCATAGGGGGTCGAGGTGCCACGGGAGGGGGAGCGACGATCTGCGCGCTCACTGTCGGCCGAGGTCGGAGGCTGCCACCTCGGCCACGTGTGTAGCGCGGTCGGGCAGAAGATGGTGCTGAGTCCGACGGGCCGACGGAGGCGGACGGGGCTACTGGTCCGGAGGAGCCAGCAGACGCAACAAGCGCTGCTGGGCCAGAGGGGCCAGCGGACACAGCTGGGGCTGCGGGCCCGGAGGGGCGAGCGGACGCGGCTAGGGCTGCTGGCCCGGACGGGCGAGCAGATGCGACGAGGGCTGCTGGCCCGGAGGGGTCAGCGGACGCGACTGGGGCCGTCGGCCCGGAGAGACTATCGGACGCGATTGGGGCTGCCGGCCCGGAGGGGCCAGCGGACGCGACTGGGGCTGTCGGCCCGGAGGGGCTAGCGGACGCAACTGGGGCTGCCGGCCCGGAGGGGCCAGCGGACGCGACTGGGGCTGTCGACCCGGAGAGGCCAGCGGACGCGACTGGGGCTGTCGGCCCGGAGGGGCCAGTAGACGCGACAGGGATAGCTAGCTCGGAGAGGCCAGTGGATGCGATTGGGGCTGCCGGCCCCTGAGGGGCCAGCGGACGCGACTGGGGCTGCCGGCCCGGAGGGGTCAGCGGACGCGACTGGGGCTGCCGGCTCGGAGGGGCCAGCGGACGCGGCTGGGGCTGTCGGCTCGGAGGGACAAAGTGACGTGTCACCCGGAAGCGACAGGACGGAGGATGGACTCACCACTCCCCCATGCGACGGGAGGGACACGGAGGAGCTGCAGCGGATGAGGTCACGGGGAAACAAGTCCTCAAAGAAGAGGGCATCGCGGGACTCGACGATGTAGTGTCAGGATGGGTCCTAGAAGCGCCAGGCCTTGGACTGACGAGACACGCCGAGAAAGGTGCAGGGGCGTCCGCGGGGGGCGAGCTTGACGCCCTGCTGTGGGGTGGGCAGCCACACAACGGCTACGCAGCCCTAGACGCGAGCCGAGCGGAGGTCAGCACGCCGACCGCACCAGTGCTGATAGGGCGTGGACAGGCGGGGAAGGGGACCGTGGGGAACCCTGTTCCAGACCCAGGTCATGTAGGCCATGGCTTCAAAATAGAAACCATCGGAGAGACCGGACTCGACCCGCATGGTGCGGACGGCGTCGGCCATGGTACGGTTCCACAGCTCGGAGACGCCGTTCTGGGCGGGTGTGTAGGGCGTAGACGTCTCATGGCGGATACGGCGGGAGGCGAGAAACGTTGTGGCCTCACCCAGGTACTCGTCACCGCGATTGGAGCGAAAGCGGCGAAGGGGGCGGCCACACTCACGCTCCGCGAGGACAAGCCAGTCTTGAATGGTTCGGGCGACATCGCTCTTCTGCTTGAGGCAGAAGACCCAACGGTAGCGAGAGTAGTCGTCCGTAAGAGTGAGAACATAGCGGCCATGCTCACCGACAGACTCGGTGGGGAGAGGGCCCATGACATCCGAGTGGACAAGGTGAAGGGGGTGGGATGCACGGGAGGAAGATAGGGGGTACGTGGACCGGTGCATCTTCCCCTGAGCGTAGTCAATGCACTCAGTGGGGCACGGGAGAGGGAAAGTCTCCGGATCAAGGCCCTTGGCCGGCTGGGTACGGAGCAGTCTCTCTACTGCAACAGAGTGAACGTGGCAAAGGCGGTGGTGTAAGACGCGAGTGTGCTGAGAAGAAAGCATGCTGGTAACTAACACATGACCTGTCGCAGCCAACGGGAAGGAGACGGGAGGGGAGGAGGAGAGGCGGGGAACGTGCCACAAGTTGCCACAGGCGGTGGCGTGCAGGACGACAAGACCTGACGGACGCAACGACATAGTGCAAACACCACGTGAGTGCACATCGTCCATGCTCATGCGGTCAAGGGCAGGCACGGACTGGAGGCTGAGCTCGAGACCAGGGACGAAGAGAACATCGGTCAGAAAGACGTCACCGGCCGGACCGTGGAAACAAACGACGCCTACCCCACGGACAAGCAACACTTGTCCGGAGCCCGTCCGGACACCAGAGACATCGTCGATGGGACCAAGCATATTGAAGGCCTCGCGAGAGGCCGTCATGTGATGCGTGGCCCCGGAGTTGATGATCCAGGTCTCAGCAGGGTCCTGGACAGGGGTCGCAAGATCAGTCACGGTCACATGGCAGCAAGCGAGGGACGCAGACACAGTGGAAGGAGGCGCGAAACGAGACTGCCAGTCGTCAAGCCATGCAATGTCGTCAAGGAGTGGGGTGGGGGAGATCACGGGAGATGACGAGACAGACGAGGGAACGGGACACGCCCGTAGCTCAGTCTCAGTCATGCAGGGATGGGCCGGAGGGAAGGAGGTGACGCAACTCGAACTTCTCCGGGGAGGAGGGCGAGGGAGGCCAAGCTGGAGCGCGATGAACTGCTCCAGCTGATGCTCTCGGGATGACGGCCCAGGGGTGGAGACGGAATGCGGAGTGACGGCGCCGGAGCCCGGGTAGTAGGAGGACTGACCCGGCGAAGGAAGCGGAGGTGCTGACGGCTGAGGGTAATACTGCGGCGGGTAGTAGTGCTGCGGTTCGGGTGTCTGCAGGACAAGCGGAGCTGTCGGAGTGGCAGAGCTGCTGGACGAGGTCAGAGTGGCAGGACCAGCAGCAGCGACGACAGTAGAGGCGAGGCGGTGCTCCCGCTGGCGTTGCATGGTGGCGATGACGCGGGCCTCGTCCGTCGGGAGAGGGCACGTGTACCACGCGTGCCCGGGCTGGCCACAGTTGTGGCAGACCGAGCTGCTACCGCTGGAAGCGGTCGATGACTGCTGCTGTTGCTGTGGCGATGGACCCTTGCCCTTATTGTTCCTGCTTTTCTTCTTCTTTCTCGAGGGCGATGGGGAAGCTGCGACGGGGGAGGCAGCGGCCACGGAGGCAATGGCAGGGGCGGCGACGACAGGGGATGCAAGGGCCTCCGCGCAATGGAGCTGGGACTCCTGGCGAGCTTCCTCAATGAGGAAGAAGAGCTCATATGCCCAAGGCATGAGAGTGCCCTGGGCCTCCATGGTCGAGAGTACGTCCTGAGGGTAGTGGACGAAGACGTCCCCGTATGCGTTGGTGGCGCCACGCTTGATGGTGAGGAGCGCGGATAGAGGGGGCGGAGCAGATTTGCCGAGTCAACGGAGGATGTCCTCCGCCCGCTGCCAGTAGGCAGTGACCGTCTCGATCTCCCCCATGTGAAGGGAGTTGAACTCCCGGAGCAGACGGCTGATCTCAGCGTCGTTGGATAGGCGATGGGGTCTGGTGAGGACGTGCCATGCGGCTGCAGGGTCAGGGATGTCACCAGCGGTGAAGTCGCCGAGGAAGGGCTCCAGGGCAAGGCGGGAAGCTGGGGGGGCGACTGGTACGAGGGTGCGGACGGCGCGACCAGCGTCATATAGCTGATCGGCCTGGGTGGAGTCATAAGGGAGGGAGTAGTAGGCCCACAGACCCTCACCCTGCGCTCAGATTCGGAAGTTGAGCTCCCAGCTCCGAAACTGCTCGCCGGCCTCAAGCGGCGGTGGCGGTGTCTCAAAGTCATTCTGCCTACGGCCGGCACCCAGAGTGGTGCCAAGGACGGAGGTCACTGTCTGCCGTTGGCGCTGATTCTACTGCTGAGCTAGGTAGTACGTGGCGGGGGCCACAACGGGGCTAGCGTGCCCTGGAGGGGTGAACGATGGCAGCGCGCTGGTGGCGGTGTGGGAGGCGACTGGCTGTAGCGCTGCAAGCTACTGTGTCAAGACGGCGAGTTGTTGCTAAAGAGCAGCAAGTGGGACAGGGTTGCCGCCAACATTACCAGTGGGCTGCTGCTGCTGCTGTAGGGTCGGTTGCTGCTGCTGATGCAGCGGCGGTGGTTGCTGCTGTATGGGCGGCTGCTGCTGCTGCTGCAACGACGGCGGCTGCTACTGTAGAGGTGGCGGCTGCTGCTGCTGCAACGGCGGCGGCTGCTACTGCTAAGGCGGCGGCGGCTGCTGTTGCTGCTGATTCGGCTGCTGCTGGTGCGGCGGCGGCTGCTCCTGCTGCTACGGCGGTGGCAGCTGCTGCTCCTGCGGCGGCGGCGGCTGCTGCTGCTGCAGCGGCGGTGGGTGCTGCTGCTGCTGCTGCTGTAGCAGTCGTTGCAAGAAAGGAGGGGTAGGGGTCCCCTCACCAGAGGAGGAGCCCTCCTTGCCGGGACTACCAGCCATGTCTTAGTGTCCCTTGTTTTATTTTTTCTGTCTTTGTGTTGCTGATGTTAGCAGGAGGTGGGAGCAGTGGGGAATCTACCCACACTGCTTTGGCCTTCCCCCTTTCCCCTTTTCCCCCTCTTCCTCCCTTTTTTTATGTTGATGACGTCAGTATTGACATCAGTAGTGACGTCAGCAAAGGGGTGCTGACGTCAGCAGCGGCGGATGTTGTGGCCGCCGCTTCTGCTGTTGGTGCTGATGCTGCTGCAGTCACTGCTGCTACTGCTGTCGCTGTTGCTGGTGTAGTTGCAACTGCAGCTGCTGTTGCTGTGAGCTGCACCAGTTGTTGTGGCTGGTGCAGCTGGCTGCTGTTGCTGAGCGCTGCTGCAACTGCTGCGTGCTGTAGCAGCTGCTCGCTACAGCTGCGGGCTGCTACAGCGAGCTGCGGGAGTGGGGGATTTTTTTTTGTTGTCTTTTTTTTTCTTTGTCACAGTGGGCAGCAGCTCGCGGTCTGCTGCGAGGAGCGAGCTGCTGCTTGCCTGGCAGCAGCGAGCTGCTGCTCGTGGGAAGCAGCGAGCTGCTGCTTGCTGCTTGCTCGGTGCGAGTAACGAGCAGTAGCAGCCGCGGCTGGCAGCTGCCAGCTGTTGCTCGCTGCTGCTGCTGCTGTAGCTGGCCGCTGCTGCAGATCGCTACAGCAACTGCTGCAGCCCGTTGCTGCTGCTACATGCTGCTGCAACTGCTGCATGCTGCGGCTGCTAGCTGTTGCCGCTGCGGGCTGCTGCTGCAGGCTGCTGCTGCAGCTGGCTGCTGTTGCGCGTTGCTGCTGCTGCGAGCTGCTGCTTCTGCCTGCTGCTGCTGGTGGTGCCAGTCACTGCACCTAGGTGATGTTGCCGCTTGCGTCGTCACCCACAGACGTCAGACGCCGCCTGCCGCTCACCTCCTCGCGTCACACGTGGGGGTCAGTGCTGCCGAAAAAATTTCGGCAGCATTTCCCGTGGCCCAGTGGCCGTGGGAAAAAATCTGACGCCGCCACCAGGAGGGTCAATGTGTCGCAAAAAAAATCCGGCAGCATTTCCCCTGCACTGGCGTGTATGGGGGTCCGCCGGCGTTGTCTGGCACTTGTTCGCCAGTCTTTTGCTGCTGCCGCTACGCTCTGGCTCTGATACCGAAATGGAAAGTCTATGCAGCAGGTTGGGGCAGCAGCGTTGTTGATGCAGCATGCAGGCTTCCACGCTCGTTGCTTAAGTCAGATGCCCCCTCAGTCTGCTGCTCTAGAGTCTAAGTCTGGAAGCTCTGGGTTTGTTACTCAGAACCGCGCGCGCCAGAGTTAGCGCCAGAACGCAGCTGAAAACTGATAGTAACTGATAAGGAATGAAGAATAAACAGCAATGGGGGACCCCTCCAAGTTCTGCCCCCCCCCCAGCTCTGTAGAGCTTGTTACTAAGTTCATCAGCCAATCAAAAAATAGATAACTTCAGGCTGGCAAGTTTTCTCGGTGAGGCCTGCTAGACGGCCGACAGCCCAAAACCCGGGCGTCGTCCGTTTTGCCTGAAAACTGGACCATACCATAATACCGACGTTGCGAATGCAGCCATGTGGTCAGAATCAGCTAGAAAAACAGTAGCAAGGAGTTATGGCAGCCTGAACCCAGGCAGTGCCCACGACGGTTTATGCTGCCAAACAGGGCCATGCAACATGCAACAGGGACCCTAGGCAGTGCATGACGACGCAGGCAGGACAGGACGCGCTGGACGCATGAAGATAGCGACTGCGGTGGCAGTGACGTCCGGCAGCACGACCGCCGAGGAGGCCTGCCGATGGAGCTGAACACGTCACTGGAGAGAGGAGGCTCCAGCGAACTGCGAGACGACCTCAGTGTGCGTGGGCTCCATCGGATGACACTCCATCAGCGTCGAGTTTCGCCGTCAGTCATCTGCACGCCGATGTACACAAGCCGGGAGGACACAACAAAGCACAATGAGTTCAAAAAACCAACAGTCCCTCCGTCCCTCCCTCCGTCCCTCCGTCCCTCCCTCCCGTCCCTCCCTCCCTCCCTCTCTCTCTCTCTCTCTCCCCCTCTCTCTCTCTCTCCCCCCCCC
>SZWC01000880.1:137480-153536 GCA_023375785.1 Penium margaritaceum | reverse complement strand
CCCCCCCCCTCCCTCCCTCCCTCCCTCCCAGCATTTGCCACGCCTACCCTCATCATCGGTCGCCTCCAGACATGCTGATATTGCCTCTTGTTCCATCATGTCATGGTTTGGCAGGGGAGTTACTTCAGTGGTCAGCTTTTGTATTGCTAAGAGATAGCTTTTTTCACACTTACCAGGGTCAGAATCCTATGAATACCTTGGCCCAAGAACTTGTCCGACCCTCCTGTGGTTCCCGTAGCTAGCCTCCTCAGAAATGTGCGCGCCAGAGTTAGCGCTAGACAACAGCTGAAAACTAGAAATGTCTGATTAGAAAGTGAGAATGAGCAACACTGGGAGACCCTTCCATGTTCTAGCTCCCCCCCAACTCTGTAGAGCTTGTTACTCAGTCTCTAAGCCAATCAGAAGAATGACCTATTTTTTGGCAAGCAGGTTTTCCCGGCGAGCCCTGCCACACAGTTGACAATCTGAAACCTAGGCGGCATCTACGTTAGTCCACGGTCCCAACACTGCCTGAGTAACATGAAACTTGGATCGTAAGCAAAATATGGCGCTATAGATGCAGTAGCGCAGCCAGACCCAGCATTGGACGCGTGCAGACGTTACATGTGTAGGTAGCGGCAAGAGGCCACTTTAAGCACCGGACTCACTAGTCTAGGACGGCAAGACATCCATGGCTGGAGCTAGGGTGTGAGAGGTGAGGAGAACACCTAGGTTTTTGGAGAAAAAACAACGTGAGAGAACAAGTGGCGAGAGTAATGAGCCGTGGAGCTCTTAGCCGCGGTTGACCGGGCCACCCACTCCAGTGGATCGAAGTGGGGCCCGGCCGCCACCTCGGGGTGGAACCTGACCGGTCGGAAAAAAGCCGCCGCGGTTTCTCATACCTCAGAGCGACTGAGCGTGTGGCCCCGCAGGATCAGCAACCCGGGCTAGAACCTAACAAGAGCAGAGCATGCACGAGACACAATTCTGGAGGCCACATCGACCACGAGCGTATGTGGAGCATGCATCTCTTGATTAACCTCTCACGTTTCAGCCACCAAGTGGCTCACAACCAAATGCTGAGACTTGCATGGTTCCACCACAAGAGGGCTTGAGCATGGCTGGGGTCACTCCTGTCTTGTGCCTGACCAGCCTTGCTTGGACCATGGTTTCAACGGTGCTCAGTCATTTGCAGTGAACGAGTGTGTGGGTGAGTGGAGACAAGGAGTCACTTGCGTGTGTGTCCACACTAACACTCCCCCATGACCCACAGACGAACAGTCTAGACACCACACGAGAATACACGACAGTTGGGACAAAGATGCCACATCAACCAAGGGGGTCACGAGCGCGCAACAAGCCAACAGCATGCACAGCAGCCTTGAACAGTCCACTGCCAAGAGCTTTGGTGAGAAAGTCTGCACACTGTCGACGCGTGGCGACCCAGACAACCTGGACATCTCATGCGGCAATGCGCTCACGCACAAAGTGATGCTCAATGTTGATGCGCTTAGTGCGAGAGTGGTGCCTGCCATCATGCTCTGCGATTGCCTTGGCGCTCTGGTTGTCGTAGTGCAGAGTGATGCAGCAAATGGGCACGCGAAGCTGCTGCAGTAAGCGAGAAAGCCACACACTCTCACACGTACCTGCGCCGAGTGCAACATACTCGGCTTTGCTGGAGCTGCGCGCCGCTCTGTTTGCCACTCTTCCATGAAACAGCAGTGCCACCCACAAGAAAGATGTAGCCTGTGCGACTACGTGCATCCGCATCATGAGCCCAGTCACTGTCTGTGTAACCATCAACAACAACAGAAGGCTGTGACCTGTAGCACAGGCCGACGCGTGCGGTGGACAGCGCAAAGCGAATGACACGCAGTGCAGTCTCAAGATGCTTCTGCCGAGGCTGCTGGGAGAAGTGAGCCAAGAAATCTACTGCGAAGGCCACATCGGCTCGGGTGGTGGTGGCAAGGTACATCAGTGATCCGATCACACAAAGGTAATCAGTGACGTCGACATTGTTTCCCAACTGAGAAGGGTCAGGTGACTTCAGCAGACGCTGGCCTGCTGGAGTCATCGGTGTGGAAGCTGTGGGTGTATCGGCAAGCAGTGAAGAGAAGCGCTCCCCCAGGCTGCGAATGTACACAGCCTGGTGTACATGCAGTGTCCTACGCCGACGGTCTTGCTCGAGCTCCATGCCGAGGAATACACGGGCTGGGCTCAAGTCCTTCATCTTGTAGACCGACTAAAGGAGAGTCTTCACTGAGTGCATAGCTGTGGGACGAGGTGATGCAATGAGGAGATCATCAACGTAGACCAGAACGGCCATGAGGGGCTGAGAGGGGGCACTCAGAAAGAGTGCTGGATCAACTAACCTGCGATGGTAGCCTCCCTTCTCCAGAGTGGAGGAGATCTCCAAATTCCAACAGCGTGGTGACTGCTTGAGCCTGTACAGAGCCTTGCGCAGTCCCCAGACCTTATTTGTGCCATCAGTGAAAACTGGGGGCTACACCATGTAGATCTTCTCATCCAGGCGACCGTGCAAGAATGCATTGTTAACATCCATCTGCTCCAACTCCCTGTCATGCTGGGCCACCAGGCTCAAGAGAGCTCGGGCTGTAGTGTATCGACCCACAGGAGAAAAGGTCTCATCAAAGTCAATGCCCAGAATTTGGGAAATTCCCTTAGCAGAGAGGCGTGCCTTGTATCTGTCAACCGTGCCATCAGGCTTCAGCTTTTGTCGAAGTACCCAGCGGGCCGAGACGGCTTTGAGACCAGGCGGAAGGTCAACCAGGTCAAACACCCCATGTTCGTTCAGGGTCGTGTGCTCCTCCTGCATGGCTTTTTCCCATAGGTCAGCATTAGCGGCTTCTCTAGCCTGACGCACAGTGGTGGGCTCAGCAGGAAGTGAGGTCAGAGAGGGAAGACCACTCGCAGAAAAACAGGCAGCAACATATCCTGCTGCGGATGCTTCCACGGCACTGAGAAACTCGTGAGCAATGAGGAAATAACCCATAGCTGAGTTGGGGCGGACTACACTGACGGCAAGGCCAAAGGCATCAAGCCCAGTAGGCCTGGCAGTAGAGTTCGATGCAAGGAGGGTGCACCTGATCTGGTTTGACGCTGCGACTGTGACGAGTACAAGACTGACGTCTGGGGAAGAGTTTGAAGTCTCCCCCCACGGGTGTATGGCTCTGGCACGAGTGAAGGTGCCTCTGAGGCCGGAAGGGAGATGGGGTCAGTGTCAACCAGAGGTGCCTGTGAGGGGACCTCAGGAACAGCACGTTGAGAAGAGTGTACATGAGTGTCACTAGACAGTGGTGGGGCACTGGCAGGCACGGTTGTGGACTCAGAAGATGAGGAGGGTGAAGAGTGTGGGGACTCAAACTGAGTAGTGTGAGATACGTGAGGGTTGGAATGACATGGAGATGAGGAAGCGAGAGGAGGGGTCAAGCTCGGGTGAGGCGCATCAGTAGAGTTAGAGACAAGACCAGAGCTTCCCCCCCGAGGGGGCAAGCTCAAGGAGGGCACACCAGCGAGACCGGAGGCTGGAGCAGACCCACCCCCCCAAGCCGACGGAGCGAGGACAAAGAGGAGGGGGAAGGGACACGAGAGAGATCGCGAGGGAAGACATCCTCAAAGAAGAGGGCATCTCGCGACTCGACAACCCGGGCACAGTCTGGATCCCAGAAGCGCCAAGCCTTGGACATGGCTGAGACACCAAGAAAGGTGCACTGACGAGCGCGCAGACTGAGTTTGCCATCGCGCAGGTCCTCAGGCAGCCAGACGGCAGCGACGCAGCCCCAGACACGAGAGAGGCGGAGATCCGCTTGACGACCAAACCAGCGCTCAAACGACGTGACGTGACGGGGAAGAGAACCATGGAGAATGCGATTCCAGATCCAGTTCATGTAGCACATGGCCTCAAACGAGAAGGTGGGGGAGAGGTCAGATGCAGCAAGAAGGGTACGGACACCGTCAGCAAGGGTGCGGTTCCAACGCTCAGACACGCCATTTTGCTGGGGCGTGTATGGTGCGGTGGTCTCGACGTGGACACCACGAGAGGAGAGAAAGCGAGAGGTGGGTCCAATGAAGTCACCCCCGCGGTCACAATGAAAAAGACGA
The DNA here is from genome assembly GCA_023375785.1 of Penium margaritaceum. NCBI lineage: Eukaryota > Viridiplantae > Streptophyta > Zygnematophyceae > Desmidiales > Peniaceae > Penium > Penium margaritaceum. Next base: position 149,435 of record SZWC01000880.1, on the reverse strand, counting down.
AGACGACGACCACATGCAAGTTCGGCCTGGGGAAGCCAAGACTCAAGGGAGGAGTAGACGTCGATTTTTTGTTTGAGGGGAAAGACCCAACGCATGCGGGAGAAGTCATCAATGAGACAGAGCATGTAGCGACCATATCCCCCAAGAGTGTCATGGAGAAGAGGGCCCATGACATGAGAATGCAATAATTCAAGAGGTGCAGAGGTCCGTGTTTCAAAGGTGGAGAAAGGTGAGCGGTGCATTTTCCCTTGAGCGCCAGCAAGACAGTCAGGTGGGCAAGGGGAGGGGAAGGAACCGACATCCAAGCCATCTGCCGGGAGCGTGTGAAGAAGAGAATCAATTGCAGCAGTGTGAATGTGACATAAGCAGCGGTGCAGCAACTGAGCCTAGGCAGGAGAGAGAGAGAGCGAGCGACATGCACATGGGCAGTAGTGGCAGGTGCCGGTGCAAAGGTGGGGACGCAAAATTGACGGACGCAGCGAGTGCCTTGGAGGAGGATGCGACCAGTGGTGCGGTGAGAGACAGAGGCAGTGCCACGACTGGAGGAGAAGTCCATGCCCTGGTCGTCGAGCGTGGTAACAGAGAGCAGACTCAGCTCAAGTGAGGGAACATACAGGACGTCTGGCAAGAACAATCCCCCTCCCAGGATCAACAAAGCGGACAACGCCAACGCCCTACACATGCAGCAGCTGACCAGAGCCAGTGCAGACAAAACGCGCGGAGCCAACGGGACCAAGAGATACAAAGGACGCACGGGATGAGGTCATGTGATGGGTAGCTCCGGAATCAAGGATCCAGAAGCCCCTGGACGCACGAACAGAAGCTGGATCATGACTCATAGCAGCAACGGCAGCATGAGGAACGAGACGCTGACCACATGCAGCAAGGCAACGAGGCAAGTGGAGAGACTGCCACTCTTCAATCCACGGCAGGTCAGCAGGGGGACATCCTAGAACATGCCCGGATGCTGGACCACACAACTCCCCATCGACAACACAGGCAAGGAAACCTGACCCGGAGCGCTCACTCTCACCTCCCTGATCACAAAGGTGACGCTGGTGGATGGCGTGAGAGAGGGCAGCGTCCAACTGCCGCCCGTCCTCAAGTGGGTCCGGAGTGATGACGGCCCCGGAGGATGCGCGACGAGAGGGGTAGGACGACGTTGCCCAAGAGGGAGCAGCATACGAGCTGGATGGCGGGCCGTAGAAGACCGGTCCACCATACCCAGGAGGCCACCCCCAGGAGTAAGGAACAAGGGGTGGTACGGCGGTGGTGTGGTAGACTGCAGCCTCAGGAGGGGCATGGTGGTGGTGCGGTGATGAAGGCGGGGGTGCAGTTCGAGAAGGAATAGCAGAGCCCCTAGAACCACCAGAGGATCGCGCCCAGTGAGCATGCATGGCCGATGCCAGGCGCTCGTTGTCGGGTGGTGCCGGGCACTTCGGTGCAGAATGACCGGTGGCCCCACAATTCCAACACGTGACCGTGTTGGAGGCAGAAGAAGAGGAGGGTGTGCTGCAGACGTTGGTGCTGGTGGTTTTGCCTTTGCCGCGGCCTGATTGCCCGCCTGAGCCGGCTGTAGCAGAGCCTTTGCCCTGACCGCCTCCTTTGCCCCGACCCCTCCCACCACCCCCCTGGTGTGCAAGAGATGTGGTAGGAGAGGAGGATGAAGAGGGAGAGGAAGAGGAAGAGGAGGAGGGAAGTGCTACGGTAGCGGCGGTAACGACAGCGCAATAGATGCACTTGTTCTGGAGAGCACTCCACCAGTCAGTGAGCCGTTGGGAGGTAAACTCCCAAAGGGCACCAATGCCTGGTGGCGAGTCAGCAGGCACGGGCTCGGCTACAAGACGCTCAAGCTCGGAGGCTTTCACCTCTCTGAAGATTTTGGAAATTTTAGGCATTAGTCCGTTGACAATAGAGAGGACAGTAGGAAGCTGTCCAGGGGCTACTTTGCCGAGATCCTTCAGCAGACGCAGACTACGGGCCCAATAGGCATACACAGTTTCGTCAGCACACATGGACAGAGTGTTAAACTGGACAGTGAGCATGCTTTGTGCTGCATGAACAGTGACAATGGTGCGACGTTTGATGAGGGCGTATGCGCCAAGAGGATCAGCAGGTGTGCGGCGTGCAGTGTTAGCATTGTAGGAACCGATCTCATCAGTGAGATCGTCTGGACCAGCACGGATGAGAGCAAGGAAAGCACGTGCAGACTCAGCATCAGTGGCAACAAAGGGAGGATTAGCTAAAGGATTGGGCCGATGGTAGTACTCCCAAAGTCCCTCACCCTGCGTCCAGGCACTGAAGCGAACCTCCCAGGACGAAAAGGAGAGGTTGGCAGTGAAGTGAGGAGGCATTGAGTCAAAGTCTGGCTTGCGGTGAGAAGGCTGTACAAAAGCTTTGGCAGCAGCAGCGCCTGCAGCAGCTACAGCTCCAATGGAGTCTGAGCGCAGAGAGCCAGCGTTGGTGGATGCGGAAGCGGTGGTGGAAGAGAAGGCAATAGCGATGTCAGCAATAGCAGAGACTACAGGGGTAGAGCGCAAGACATGTTGCAGGCGATTGAGGACAAGGTCAGCAATGTGATCTGCGAACGTGTCCTGATCGCCTTGCTCAGTCCGCAATTTGTCCTCAGCAGCACGTTGAGCTGTGAGGGCCGCCTGAAGAGCTACGCGCTCTTTGCGCATGTCCTCCTGCAGGGCAGCATATTGATCATCGTTGACTGGAATGATGTGCAATGCATGTGATGATCAAGATCTTTCGGGCAGAGTTTCCCTTGCCCCAGTGGGCGTGGGAAAAGATGGCCTGAGGTGGGGACAGTGCACAGCCAAAGGGAAGGAGGGTGCAAGCAGCCACAGAGCAAAGAAGGGAGATAGTAGGCGAGTCCCAAGGAATGGGAGAGAGACGGCTCACCAAATTTAGCAAAGTAGGTCAAACAGAGGAAACACTACAGCTGTCGCTGCCAAGGATACTGAGACGATGAAGCAGGCAACCCCAGTGAGGACGGCCCCGGTAAGAGAAGAGGCAATAGCTGTGGCTATGACTAGAAGGCGGACCTGGCGGCCAAAGGGTGCAGACGCTGCTGCTGCTAACACCTAGGAGGTAGAGTCCTGAATCGAGGTCACTGCACTGGAGACCGCTGTGGCAGCCGAAGCTGCTGCAGATGTAATGGAGTCAGCTGCAGCTGCAATCTGAGTGGCGATGTTGACGGTGGTTGCAGCAAGGGTTTCCAGATTCACAACTGTGATGGTGTACGTGTCAACTGCTCGGCCCGCAGTAGTGGCAGCAAGAGCACGTGCGGCACGAGCTGTAGCTGCAAGAGTGGATGCGACAGCTGAGCTAGAGGCAAGTGCAGGCTCCAACACAGAGAAGTGGTAAGGAGGTACAGAGGGTGGAACTGCTGCCTGTGACGTAGTAGGTGAGAGAGCACGATGGGAGGAATCATGTGGGAGCTACCTGACTGTTGCTTCGGCAGCTGGTACTGCCCTAGAGTGGGCAGCACAAGGATGCAGACCCTGATGACGAGTTCTAGAAGCAGCAGGTGAGCTTACAGATAATGCGGGTTGACATTGCTCACGCGGTGGCCCCGTGGCTGGTGCGATCTGCGTCGTTGGAGAGTCGTCAGCGGCGGATTGGCAGTAGGTCGCGTACTCCACGGCGTTGACCAGTGCAAGGTGCTGAGAGGGGTCGTAGTCTTCCCCCGGGTGGTAGCTGGGGCTGTCACACCAACGACGACGAGCCCACGTACGGCTCTCCTCCTTGTGGCGTGCGAGGAGCTCGTCGGTGAGGTCACGATCACACCACCTCTTTGGTGAGGAGGGGACAGGCTCAAACACGGGCGGTGACACCAGGGTGGCGCCTCACGTCGTAGACGCGACTACTGACGTGGTTGAAGGGCGGTGTGATGCCAACAGGTGAGACGCCCGGCGCAAGAATGCGTGTGAACGTGACCGGAACTCCGAGATGTGGAGCGGAGTTGGAGAGGTAGGCAACAACAGTGAGCAAGGCGAGAGGCCCGAGCTCACGTCGTGGGTAACAGTCACGATACTGCTATGAGGACTGAAGAGGTAGCGACTGCAACTCCGAGCTATGGAGCCGGAGTTGGAGAAGTGGGCAGCAACACTGAGCAAGGCGAGAGGCCCGAGCCCACATCGAGGGAGATAGTCACTCGACTACTGCTGCTATGAGGACCAAGGAGGCCGCGAATGCAACTCCGAGCTGTGGAGCCGGAGTTGGAGAAGTGGGCAACAGCAATGGGCAAGGCGAGAGGCCCAAGCCCACGTCGAGGGAGATAGTCACTGAGACTGCTGCTACTGCGAGGATTGAAGAGGAAGCGACTGCAACTCCGAGTTGAGGAGCCGGAGTTGGAGAAGTGGGTAGCAGCAGTGAGCAAGGCGAGAGGCCCGAGCCCGCATCGAGGGAGATAGTCACTGGACTGCTGCTGCTACGGGGACCAAAGAGGCCACGACTGCAACGCCGAGCTGTGGAGCCGGAGTTGGAGAAGTGGGCAGCAGCAGTGAGGAAGGCGAGAGGCCCGAGCCCACATCGAGGGAGATAGTCACTGGACTGCTGTTGCAATGAGGACCGAGGAGGCCGCGACTACAACTCCGAGCTGTGGAGCCGGAGTTGGAGAAGTGGGCAGCAGTAGTGAGCAAGGCGAGAGGCCCAAGCCCACGTCGAGGGAGATAGTCACTAAGACTGCTGCTGCTGCGAGGACTGAAGAGGCAGCGACTGCAACTCTGAGCTGAGGAGCTGGAGTTGGAGAAGTGGACAGCAGTAGTGAGCAAGGCGAGAGGCTTGAGCCCACATCGAGGGAGATAGTCACTGGACTGCTGCTGCTACGGGGACCGAAGAGGCCGCGACTGCAACTCCGAGCTGTGGAGCCGGAGGTGGAGAAGTGGGCAGCAGCAGTGAGCAAGGCGAGAGGCCCGAGCCCACATCGAAGGAGATAGTCACTGGAATGTTGCTGCTACGAGGACCGGAGAGGCCACGACTGTAACCCGAGATGTAGAGCCGGAGTTGGAGAAGTGAGCAGCAGCAGTGAGCAAGACGAGAACCCGAGTCCACGTCGACAGCAGCTGTCACGAGACTGCTGCTGTGGCAAAGGCAGAGGAGCCCGCGAGGCTCTAAGAATGGAGCGCGGGGTTCGTGGCACTCCCTTGCCTAGAACGGAGACAGTGGGAGTGCTGTTGTGGGACTTCACATGGGGTGATGCCTCGGTGCGAGGGTACAAATGTGAGTGACGATGGCCAGAAGCCGTTGCACTCACTCGGCGTCGCAATCCCGCGGGTCCCGGATCGATGGAGTGGAGGGAGTGATCCCTCCAGCTCTGATACCAGTTGGTAGCGGCACGAGGCCGCCTTAAGCACCCGACTCACTAGTCTAGGACGGCAAGACATCCATGGCTGGAGCTAGGGTGTGAGAGGTGAGGAGAACACCTAGGTTTTTGGAGAAAAAACAATGTGAGAGAACAAGTGGCGAGAGTAATGAGCCGTGGAGCTCTTAGCCGCGGTTGACCGGGCCACCCACTCGAGTGGATCGAAGTGGGGCCGGGCCGCCACCTCGGGGTGGAACCTGACCGGTCGGCTAAATGCCGCCGCGGTTTCTCATACCTCAGAGAAACTGAGTGTGTGGCCCCGCAGGATCAGCAACCCGGGCTAGAACCTAACAAGAGCAGAGCATTCACGAGACACAATTCTAGAGGACACATCGACCACGAGCGTATGTGGAGCATGCATCTCTCAATTAACCTCTCACGTTTCAGCCACCAAGTGGCTCACAACCAAATGCTGAGACTTGCATGGTTCCACCACAAGAGGGCTTGAGCATGGCTGGGGTCACTCCTGTCTTGTGCCTGACCAGCCTTGCTTGGACCATGGTTTCAATGGTCCTCAGTCACCTGCAGTGAACGAGTGTGTGGGTGAGTGGAGACAAGGAGTCACTTGCGTGTGTGTCAACACTAAGAATATACATCGACGGTGACTGCTGGCGGGAAAATCACCAAGGAGGTCTACCGATGGATCTGAGCACGTTGGAGGGAGGAGGCTTTAGCAAAATGCGTGAAGGCTTCACTAGACGGCACTCCAGCAGCATCACGTCTTGCCGGAAGTCATCTACACACCAATGTACACAAGCTGGGCTCACACAACAGACTACAAAGAGAGATGTGTGAAAACCAACACTCCTTCATTACTCACAGGGGCACATAGACGGGGAGAGAGCACGGAGACGAAGAAGATGGGAGGAGAGAGAGAGACAGAGAGAGAGAGGGAGGGGGGAGAGGAGAGAGAGAGAGAGAGAGAGAGAGAGAGAGAGAGAGAGAGAGAGACATCATAGACGTACACCAACAACACTCACAACGTTCTTCAACGAGTCATGCTTCAGTGCCTTGGTGAAGAAGTCATCCAATTGCGGTGCCGTCTCAATCCACACAATGCTTATGCTACCGTCATGCGACAACGAACACACATATTGATACTCGGCATTGATGTGCTTTGTGCTAGTGTGATGCTTGCCGCCATTGTTAGCAATGGTGAAGGCACTCTCATTGTCACAGTGCAACGTGATGGACGGGAATGACTCATGCAACTCAAACAACAAGCGACGCAGCCACACAATTTGACATGCACCACAGAACCTAGGGCCACATACACAGCCTCAGCAGTGCTGTGTGCAATTGAGTCTTTCTTGCTGTTGCGCCAAGACACAGCTGTGCCGCCAACAAGAAAGACACATCGAATTCGACTCTTACCGCCCGGACTGCCCGCCAAATCACTATCGGTGTAGCCCACTGTAACAACGGACGGCTGTCGATGCAGCATGAGACCTTGCCGTGGGGTCAAGATGCCATAACACAGTATTCGGATCGCGACCTCAAAGTGGAGGTGATGCGGCTCCTAAGAGAACTAGGCAAGAAGGTTGACGACAAACGCAATGTCTGGACACATCGTCGTCGTCGGTGACGTTAGTGACACGATGACACGTAGATACAAGGTCACGTCTACGGGCTCCCCCACTACAGCTGGATTGGACCTCTTTAACTTCGCTTACCCATCCTGGGGAGCTTCGAGACCTTGCCAATGCTATCATTGAAGCCTGGAGGTTGCACCATGAAAGCTCCTCGCCTTCTCGTGAGCCATGGAGAAAGGCATTGTTCACATTCATCTGATGTACCTTCCACCCATGGGCAACCAAGTTGAACAACGCCCGACTGGTGGAGAACCGACCGGCCGAGGCGAAGATGTGGTCATAGTCGATCTCATGGACTTGAGAAAACCCCTTGGTCGTAAGATGGGCCTTGTACTTGTCCAAGGACCCGTCTGGCTTCCACTTGCGCCGGACAACCCATGTGGCAGCAATAGCCCTTCGGCCTGTGGGAAGGATGAAAAATTTTTAGACATGATGTTGACAAATGGCGGCAAGCTCGTCGGCACATGCAACCTCCTAGTGTGTGGCCTTAGGAGATGTCCCAGCCTCTCGTAGGGTGTTGGATCCTCTGGGAATTCTGTGAGTCGAAGAGTGAGTGCGTGCGCGTCTCGCACCCCAAGTGGTGTACGTATGAGCGTGGCTGTGATGGCATATCGATGCTCCTGATGGAGCATGGTGTAGTCCAGAGCTGACCCTGGATGTAGGTCAATGATAACTGCCAAAGTGGGGACCCTGCCACCAAAGCGATTGGCTAAGCCAATCGCTTTGGTGGCAGGGTCCCCACTCAGCACTATGGAAGTGGGTCTGTCAGGAGGCAGAGAACCTCATGGACTGACAGGGAGTTGTGGCGCGATTAGGCGCAAGGTGGTGGCCTATGTACTTGCTCACAGTCAGGGTTGAAGGCTTCCGCTTGGGCCACGTCTGTAGCGTGGCGGCGCGGACGAGGCAGCCGGCGCAAAGGTGCCAGCAGACGCAGATGGGGTAGCTTGCCCGGAGGGGCTAGCGCACACAGACGAGGCAGCCGGGGCAAAGGTGCCAGCGAATGCAGATGGGGCAGCTGGCCCAAAGGGGCTGGCGGACACGGACGAGACAGCCGGTGCAGAGGTGCCAGCGGACGTTGATTGGGCAGCTGGCCCGGAGGGGCTGGCTGGCACAAACGGTGTAGCTGGCGCAGAGGTGCCAACGGACGCAGATGGGACAGCTCGCCCGTAGGGGCTGGCGGACACGGACGGGGCGGCTGGCGTAGAGGTGCCAGCGAATGCCGATGTGGAAGTTGGCTCGAAGGGGTTGGCGGACACGGACGGGGTAGCCGGCGTAGGGGTGCCAGCGGACGCGGTTGGGGTAGCTGGCCCCGGACGGGCTTGCGGACACGTACGGGGCAGCCGACGCAGAGGTGCCAGCGGATGTAGATGGGGCAGCTGGCCTTGAGGGGCTGGCAAACACGGACGGGGCGGCCGGTGCAGAGGTGCCAGCGGATGCAGATGGGATAGCTGGCCCGGAGGGGCTGGCGAACACGAACAAGGTAGTCGGCGCAGAGGTGCCAGCAAACGCAGATGGGGTAGCTGGCCCAGAGGGGCTGGCGGGCACGGACGGGGCAGCCGGCATAAAGGTACCAGCATACGTACATGGGGCAGCTGGCCCGGAGGGGCTGGTGGACACGGACAGGGCGGCCAACGCAGAGGTGCCAAAGGGCGCTGAGGATGTTACGCCCGGACGCGACTGGGCTATGGATGGACCCACCACTCCCCCACGCGACGGGAGGGACATTGACGCACCGGAGTAAACAAGGTCGTGGGAAAATAGGTCCTCAAAGAAGAGGGCATCCCGAGACTCGATAACGTAGTGTCAGGATGGATCCCACAAGCGTCATGCCTTGGACCGACACGAGACGCCAAGCAAGGTGCAGGGACGGCCGCGAGACTCAAGCTTGTCGCCTTGGCATGGGATAGGTAGCCACATGATAGCCACGCAACCCCATACACGAGCCGGTTGGAGGTCGGCGTGCTTGCCACACTAGTACTGGTACGATGTGGACTGATGGGGAAAAGGTCCGTGGGGAGTCCGGTTCTAGACCCACGTCATGTACGTCATGGCTTCAAATAGAAGCAATTGGAAAGACCACACTCGATGCGCATGGTGCGGACAGCGTCGGCCATGGAGCGGTTCCATCGCTCAGAGACGCCGTTCTGGGCTGGCCTACAAGGCGCCGACGCCTCATGATGGATGCCATGGGAGATGAGGAAGAATGTAGTCTCCCCCATGAACTCGCCACCGCGATCAGAGCGGAAGAGGAGAGGGAGACCACACTCGCGCTCAGCACGGATGAGCCAATCCCAAATGGAAGGGGCGACATTGCCCTTCTGCCGAAGACAGAAAACCAAGGGGTAGCGAGAGTAGTTGTCGGTGAGGGTCAGGACATAGTGTCCATGCTCCCCAAAGGATTCCTTGGGAAGAAGAACCATGACATAAAAGTGGACCAAGTCCAGTGGGGCAGACGCACGTGAGGAGGAAAGGAGGTAGGTGGTCCGATGCATCTTCCCTTGAGCACGCTCAATGCACTCCGTGAGATACGAAAGTGGAAAGGAGGCTGGGTCAAGGCCCGTGGCAGGCTGCGTGCAGAGCATGCTATCGACAGCAGCAAAGTGGATGTGACAGAGGCGGCGGTGCAGGAGACGTGTGTGCTACAAAGAGAGTGTACTAGTAACAAACACGTGGCCTGTGTAAGCCAATGGGGAGGGGACGGAGGGAGAAGCAAACATGCGCAACACGTGCCACAAGTTTCCGCGGGTGGTGGCATGCAAGACGACACGACTGGACGGACAAAACGACACAGCGCCAACACCACGCGAGTGCAATACGTCCATGCTAATGCGGTCAAGGGAAACAACGAACACAAGGCTGAGCTCAAGACTAAGACAAAGAGGACATCAGTCACGAAGACATCCCTAGCAGGGCCTCAAAAACAAACAACAATGAAGCCGCAAATGGGTAAGACCTAACAAGAGCCTGTCCAAACCCCAGAGACTTTGGTAACGAGGCCAAGGACATTGAAGGCCTCGCTCGAGGCCATCATGTGATGCGTGGCCCCGATGTAGATGATCTAGGTCTTGGCAGGGTCCTGGACCTGTGTCACCAGGTCGCTAACGGTTACATGGCATTGGGCAAGGGACACAGACGCGGTGGACGGGGGTGCAAACCGGGACTGCTAGTCATCCAGCCAGGCTACATCATCATGAAGAGGAGTAGGTGGGGAGGGTACGACAGAGAACGGAAGGGACGAGGGTACAGGGCACGACCGCAACTGAGACTCTTTCGTGCATGGCAGGGCGGGGTGATCAGCGACGACGCAACTCGCACTTCCCTTGGAAGGAGGATGAGGTAGTCCAAGTTAGAATACAATGAAGTTATCCAACTAATCCTCCTGGTTGGAGGGCTCGGCGGAGTAGACCGACTTCGCCGTGAAAACACAAGAGTCCGGGAAGGAGGAGGGAGGTATCCGTGACGGAAGAGCGGACACCGACAGTTGCGCATGATGCTCCGATTGAGCTGTCGGAGGGTGAAAGGAAGCGGGTGTTGTGGACACAACAAGAGCATTGATAGTCATAGCAGAGGTGGCGAGGCGGCGCTCACGCTGGCGACACATGGTGGCAACGACGCGTGCCTCATTTTTCGGGAGCGTACACGTGTACCACCTGTGTCGTGGCTGGCCATAGTTGTGGCAGACTAAGCTGCCGCCACTAGATTCGCTCGACTATTGCCGTGGGTTCTTGCCCTTCTTGCTGGATGACGAGGCGCTGGAGGACGCATCTGCTGTAGGGGCGGCAATAGCCACTGAGGCGACAGCAGGAGAGGCAAGGGCCGTGCGGTGGATGTTGGACTCCTGACAAGCCTCCTCGATGCGGAGAAAGAGCTTGTATGCCCAGGGCATGAGGATGCCCTGATAGTCGTTACGACGAGAATATCCTGAGTGTAATGTGCAAAGACGTCGGTGAACACGTCGGTGGTGTTGCGCTTGATGGTGAGGAGTGCGACGAGAGAGGGTGGTGTGGTATCTCCCAGGCGGCAAAGGATGTCCTCCACCTGTTTCTACAGAGAGGTGACCGTCTCAGTCTCCCAAACATGGAGGGAGTTGAACTCCTAACGTAGGTGGTTGTTCTCGGCCTCGTTGGAAAGGTGATGAGGGCGCGTATGAATGTGCTATGCCGCTACGGGGTCGGGGAGGCCACCAATGGAGAAGTCGTCAAGGAAGGGCTCGTGTGAATCGGGTGCGGTGTGTTAGCCTCAACAGGATGGTGTAGGCACCAACCGGCGACCAAAGGGAGGCCGTTGCACACCATCCTGGGCTTGTGGAAGAGTAGGGTCATCTTGGGGGAGCACGGGAACACGTGTGACACAGTAGGAGTAAATTTTACTTGTTATTCAAGTTGCAACATACAAGACTATATGTACATGATGACACATCCTAGGCGACCCAAGGTCACCGAGCCGTGTGTGGCTCCGTACGGGCCTGGGATGAGTGTTATTGTCTCAGCATCACGTAGCTCGTCTTCCCAGATTTTCAACGCATCAAGAATTGCGTCATTCCGAGAAGGAACGGCCGAGATATGGCCGTTTCCGTGAACCACGACAATCTGCCGCTGGCAGCACCACTAGCGGCAGTGACGGCCGCCCGAAGCGCCCTCTCTGTTAATAACACATCGGGGCGCCATTCCAAAGCACTCTTGGCCCTCAATGATCCTTAACTCATTGAATATCCGGGCCGCAAGGCGCACTTCGGCCTTCTTGGGTCTTCCGAGGGTCGAGCCTTTGTCCTTGGGGACGATTTCTTGTCACCATTTTCCCCTCGGCCGGTCCAACCTTTGGCCGGGCGTAACTTCCTCAATTCTTGATGGATCAATCCCGTTCTTGGATTGATCTTGTACAGTTTTTCCTTTAGATTCCAAATCCACAGTCAGATTACATTTTCAAGGAAGCCTCAAGCTGTCATCAGTGCCGGTGGCACTTTCCGGTTTACACTATCCCCCCCCCCCCCCC